>BMAO01003795.1:0-21744 GCA_019973975.1 Trichonephila clavata | reverse complement strand
TCAGAAGGAAGTTTGAAATATTTGTCAGACGCACATAACATTTGAAATATCTTTCAGACGTACATAACATTAAATATCTTCAGAAGCAAAAATAAAGTTTAAAACATCTCTCAGAAGCAATAAATTGAAACATTTATCAGAAGCAAAAATAAAGTTTAAAACATTTATCAGATGCAAATAAAGTTTACAACCAACTTCTCTAAAAAAAAAAAAAAAAAAAAAAAAAATTTTTTTTTTTTTTTTTTTTTAGAGAGATTGGAGAGTGTTTAAAAAGGTTGAGCCTTTCACTCGAGCTTTCATTTGGTTTAATCTGTTGTCAACATTTCTTATTCTCTTCATGATGACCTCGTTCGATTCTCTCCTGGGTGAATTGGAAAAAAAATTTCTCCCAGGTTTGCGAGACAACGTCTCACGCTGGTCGTCTTAAGACGACGCTTGCAACGTTTAGCGGGTATTGTGAAATTTCAACAACTCGCGACCCACTTTCCATTCCCGTCCAGGTGTCTTGAGCGAGCATGGATTCATCTTTCCGATTGTGTCTATAGTGCAGATGCTGCACGGAAGGACCCGACACTTGCCATTGTTTTAATGTCTTTGACGCCCCGAACACTATTTTATCGTGAAACGCTTCAATCATGTCGTCGTACGGGACGGGTCTTTACACTCGCTCGAATGTTTGACACGAGCTCACTGTCAATGTTGGAGACAGGGCCCGTGGATCCTACTCTTTCTGCCACCTTGAAAGGGCTTCCGGCGGGACCGGAGATGATGCCATCCATTTTGAAAGAACCCTCACAGGATCTTCCTCCTGTCTAGCCAATCCAAAAGCACTTTCTGCGCGTCGCTCTTCTCTCAAAAGCACGATTCGGACGCCTTTTTGCCTCATACGAGACAATGGAGTCTGACAAAGCCTTTCAAATCTACCTGGCGAATACCACGAGGCCCATTTGCCGAGTACATTACTTTTATGATGCAGTTTCGAGCCCAGTTACAGACTCTCACTCCGTCCGACGTCATTGCTCTTTCCCCCGTGACCTGGGAGACCTTTTACGAAAAGTGTTGCCCCATCCCGAGCCCATCGACGACCTGCCCACCTTTGAATGTCTCACCTCTTCTGAACCTTCCGAACTTTACAGTGATTACCTCGAACAGCAGGCGGCCCAAGGCAAGGGGGCCTTTCTGCAAGCTCTGTGGACGGTCTTGGCCCTTCCCAAATTGTATCGATTGGCGTACAAGGCCTGGAGGCGACATGGACCTCAACCGTTGGCCCCTTGGATTCTCTTGGCTCAAGCCGTCTTGGATGGCTGTTTTGCACTCAAATGGCCCGAAAGCGTCTTCCAAATACCCGAGACGTGTTCCATCTGTCTGAGTCCGATGCATTGGCCAGAAAAGACACATTGTGGCCATGTATTTCACATGCGGTGTTTACTGCAACACCTGGAGGTGAGGAATACCTGTCCTCTCTGCAGGGCGCCCAACCCCATACGAGCAGCCTCGTAGAGGAGGGGGATTCCCCAGAAAAATGGGAGATGGATGACTGGAAAGGAGCATAGCTCGGGACCAGTCATTCATCTCCCATTTTTTTGGGCTACTCTCAGAGTCAAGGTTGGAAACGACAAGGAAAAACTCTGACACAATTGTTAGAACATTGTGCAAGACCAATAAAATGTGAAAGATGAAAAGCAAATCAGGGTGACATTTCATATAGTATACAAATTGAGGGTTTGGAACAGCCATGGGAGAATGTTTGCTGGAGCTCGGGACCAGGAATTATTCTTCCATTGGGGGGGGTTTGGAAACGACAAGAAAAAAAAAACTCTGACACATTGATTCAGACTGTGGCCGGAACATTGTGTGTAAGATTCACAATGGAAGGTTGACACATTTTTTGAGACTGTCCCTGGAACATTGTGTAAGATTCACAATGGAAGGCTAATAAAATAAAATATCGCAAAAGCCAAAAAAAAGAATGTGAGGCAAGTTTGAAATATCTTTCAGGAGCTTGACAACCAAACTCTTGGCAGAGCTCAAAAAGTTTAAAACATTCTACCTCTCTAAAAAAAAAAAAAAAAAAAAAAAAAAAAAAAAAAAAAAAAAAAAATTTTTTTTTTTTTTTTTTTTTTTTTTTTTTTTAGAGAAGCTTACATGATTTAGTTTCAAAGGTTTGCTAGGGAACTCGAAAGTTGAGAGATGGTTGAACGAGGTCGAACCAACCTTTTTACACTATTGTTTTTCCAACGCCATGTATTGAAAGAAATTCTATCCACTCTTTTTCCTTGCAACAAATTTTTCAATATTTTATTTTCAACTGACATGTTTTGTACTTTAGCGTTCAACTCATATTCTTTTGTTTTCAACTCATATTCTTTTATTTTCCATTCATATTCTTTGTTTTCCATTCATATTCTTTTATTTTCCGTTCATATTCTTTTGTTTTCAACTCGTCAAGTTCCTTTTCAACACGTCTTTTCCCTTTGAATCAAATCTCTTTCCTCGGCTCCCTCCTCGACATACACTATGTTATTATCGTATAGATTCAAATGCAGAGGTTCCTCGTAGCGCGGATACAAGGGAATCACACAATTTAAACATTTCCAGCCCGGATCGGACATTATACCATGGGTCCCGTACACGCTTGGCAGCCCAACATTTTTATTTCCCACAGTCATTTTTCTATTCCCCTGGAAAGAGAGTACTGAGAAACGCAATACTATACGGGTGCAAGGTCGATTGATGTGAAAATGAGACGCTTAAATTGTCAGGACCCTGGTCACACGAGGGTCCACTCACGTAGACGAGGGCCCCACGCCAAGAGGGCAACGTCGTGAGATGGCTCGCCTCCCATGTTCCAACAACACCCCTATTGGAATGATTCTCTGTCTTTTCTCGACATACCAACGTTGTAATGCCTACACTTTATAGGTCGCTGCTTTCCCCCAGCTTGACTAGTCTCATTGTCCCTCCCTCCATGACATGGGTCGTTGCCCAGCGGGACAAGTCTCCATTTCATTTGTCCCTCATCCAGGATGAAACAATTTTTTGTTCTCGTGCCCCATATTTTTTTTCAGAGGAAAAAATTTTCAATCAACACACCCCAAGGGACACGATTCTCACCCCCTTTCCAAAAAGGTCGTTTTCCATTTCAATCATTTTTGGAAAGGGTCACGGTGCTCGACTATTTTTCGACCGACTGTAATCCATAAAAAGAACATGCCTAACAAATTTTAAGTCTGTAGATTTAGCAGTTCAAAATCGAGAGTACAGTAAAATTGTTCAACACGAAACTGAGATATTTTTTCGTGTTAAAAGATATTGCAGAAGAATATTAAAAAATTTGTAATAATTCCCTCTAATATCATTGTAAATAACTTTAAATTCTTTGCTTCAAGGCTAACGCGTTAATTTTAATCGTAATCGAATAGTAACATTGCATCAGAAACTCGCTCCAACCCATTTCTGACCAATAGTAGCTTCTGTAAGAAAGGGTTAACGCGACCTTCACAGCCAGTATATAAGCGAGAATTCTTTGTGCTCATCCTTTTTGTTTCTTTGCATTCGCCGCTACTTGTTTTTGCTTTATCTGTGTGTGTCCAATTCAATGCATGTTATTTAAAATGTACTGTCAAATAATAAAAAGTAAAAGGTACCAAGTCTCCTCAAGCATGCCACGACAACACGCGCGCGCGAGAACATAATATTTAATAATCACGAAAATCTATTCGGCGTAAGGGCATTTCATAAAAAAAATATATTTAACAAAATTAAGTTTTTATTAGAGTATACATTTTATTTACATAGATATGTTCAAACATTTCCGTTATTTGCTCTTTTTGTGATAATGTTGAGTTAGCAATACCAAGGTCTTTCCCGTTTTCGTCTTCTGTTTTTTATCAATAGCCTTAAGAAGCTCCATCTTCACGTTAAAAGAAATAGCTGTTTCCTCCCCCCGCCTGAGCTCTTTGCCACTGTGCTCGTAAGAAAATTCTAAAATAGAAAATAAAACGCGAACCAAACTTACTGATTTTTATTCATACTGTGATATATTCGTTACCAAAGCTGATTGATGAGAAATTGGATGTTTTTGTGTGGCGTTTGTAGGCATGGAGGATGAAAGTATTTTCGATTAACAAAACGGGCGCGAGTCACAGGCTGTTGTGAGGGTATTTTAAAGCTTCCTTTCTACGAAACATGTGAGACCTCTCATTCATTTCATACCCCTTGTTCGTGAGTGTCACGAGTTTTAAATAATTCGACGGACCAAGTCTTTCGACTAATTTTTTAATAAAACTTAACAAATAATAATTAAAAGGTTATAAGTAAAGTGACTGTGGGTTTCGTAGTAAGAGCAGTTGTTACCCACGTCAGTTATTGCCGACAGTTATTCAGCTTCTGCTTAGTGTTACCAGAGGCGGATTAAGCTAGTTGGGGGCCACTGGGCTAAGAGTCGAAAACTGAAATAGCGAAAATATTCACTGACCTAAATTTTTATAATAAAATGTCTTGCTAAAAGAAACTGAACGGCTAAAGAAAAATCTTAATTGTATTTAATAACTTTACTAAAGAGCTAACGGTTTTGCTATACAACCTAATTTCTCTTCGGCAAATTCATCAGTTATTTTTGCCGTACCTATTTTGTCCAAAACATCTTGTTCTATATATAATACTAGCTGTACCCTGCCACGCGTTGCTGTGGCTCAGTCTGGTTAAATGGAAAAAAGAGAGCTGGTCCATCCAGCCAATTGTGAATCTTATATTGGGCATAATTTTCTCAATGGATAGTCTGGTTTAATTACAGAAATGGAGGTCTGAGAACTCTTAAAATTAATTTGTTTCAAAACATGAGGTAAAACTGGGTGATTTCAACTTATTTAAAGATTTAATCAGACAATAAAACACATTGCAAATCACAAAATATATAAGAAATAATCATTAACAAATATCAGATGAAATCCCAAATATATATAAGAAATAATCATAAACAAAAATCAGATAAAAATCCAAAAATATATAAGAAACAATCATAAGCAAAAATTAATTAAATGCAAATCACAAAAATAAATAAGAAATAATCTAAACAATAAATTAAATGCAAATACATAAAAGTTCATACAGTTTATAAAATAGTAATAAACAGAAAAATTAAAAAATAGCCCAAAACTGATAAAAAAATTACATTAATTTAAATAAAAAAAACAGTCAAACAGTTAAAAATATACACAAATTAGAAATGGCTCTACCTTTTGTAGTCCTTGAGGGAAAAGGGCTAATTTTGCAATACTTGTGGGTATACAATATTTTTTGTTTTGCCATTGTTTGCGTAAATATAAAGGCTATCAGGTTTGCCGACACGGAGCACTCAACATACAATTGTCCATGTGAGAAGCAATTCACACTTAAATCTAACCCATACAATTCTAACGATTGACCTTGGGCTTTATTGATTGTGATTGCAAATGCCAATCGAATTGGGAATTGCAATCTTTTAAATTTAAATGGTGTATCGGTTGGGATCATGGGAATTCGAGGAATCAGGACATCTTCTCCTTTAAAAGGCCCAGTTAATATTGTTGCTTCCACTACGTTGTTCATCAATTTCTTAACAGCGAGTCGCGTGCCGTTACAGAGTTTTGGCTGATTGACATTACGCAACATGATAACTGGCACACCTATTTTCAATTTTAATAAGTGTGGTGGCATTCCGGGCAGATCAAGAGAGTTCAAAAACTCTGATGGGTAATTAATTACTTCATCTGCCTCCACAACGGTGTCTATCGACTTATATATAATTTCCTCACCTTGAATGCTGGATTGTATCAAATTATTAAGTTGATGGACATCTTTATTCTTCGCCGCAAGGATAGCTCGTTCACTGAGCCAGTCGTGATTCCTCTAATTAATTTGAATATTATGAAATACTTTTTCGATAAGTTCTTCTTTCGATGTCACTAAATTAAAAAATTATCAGGTAATGATATTTGTCTTGTCTCATCTATTGGCAGCTGTCCATTTCCAATGTCCAGTAACTGTCGTGAGAATACCTCGGCTGATTGATCGTTTTGAAGCTGGTCACGCATATTCATAGTCAACTGAAATGTACGTACGTGTCGCCACAATGTTGAATATTTCAGGCAAGCATTTATTTCGTCCGCTGGTGTTGATCGAGAAATTACAGGCACACACAATGTTTGTCTAAAATCTCCTGCGAGCAATATCAATGCATTCCCGAATGGTTGAACGTTTTCACGCAAATCTTGTAGCGATCGATCCAGAGCTTCAAGTGATTTTTTATGTATCATTGTACATTCATCCCAAACAATGACTTTACATTTTTGCAATACTTTTCCCATACCAGACGCTTTGGAAATATTGCACATGGGAGTCTCGATGGTTTGTATGTTCAATGGCAACTTCAGAGCTGAATGAGCTGTCCTTCCACCTGGTAACAATGTTGCTGCTATTCCAGATGACGCGAGAGCTAATGCTATGCCATTCTTTGATCGAACTGTTGCCAGAATCAATCCGATAAGAAATGTTTTCCCAGTTCCTCCTGGTGCATCCAAGAAGAAGGTCCCCCCGACTCCGTCATTTATCATTTGCATTATGCGATCATAAATGCCCTTCTGTTCACACGTTAATTTGGGAATGTTTGATTGGACATACATATGGAGATCACTGATGTTGTAACTTTGTTCACGGCGCAAATCCACATCAAATGAACCAATCGTAGCTCGGGTGGGTGCTGGCATTCCCAATTGAATAAGAACTTTATTTGCAATAGTTAAGCAATTATCTTCAATATTTATTAATGTTTCGTTGTAAATGCCTTCTGTTAATTCCATTGCCATATTGCCATTTTCTAACCGTACTCTATGCAAAATATCCTCAGCCATATGTGATCGATATCTTTCCCATAACTCTACGGGAGATGAAGGGAAGCAAGAGGTCAGTATAATTGCGAATAAAGCGCGAATTTTTGGTTTGGATGTGCAGTGTTACATGCGTCATTTATACATATATCCCATTGTTGGTCACTTTCTAATAAGTTCAGAGCTTGACACGCACTGCGAAAAGTGGCATGTGTGACGCCGTCAACAATATTTGATTTAGCGCAACACATCCCTTTCGCTTCATTATTGAACTTTAGAGCCTGACAGTAGGTACAGACATGACTCATCTGTCCAATGACAACATGTTGACTTGAACTATAATCAATAGCTGGTTTGTACCGGAATGCAAGACGATGGTATTGCAGATTCAGATCAGCTGTTCTTTGGGTACGTGTTCCAGCTATCCTTACCCTTTCGCGTTCATTCCGTTGATAACGAAACAAATCTGTTGCTGCAGAACACGACTGCTGTGTTCGCAAACGTGCATCCTCAAGCCTGGCTGCTCGTCTTTCTTCAGGTTCAGTGTGGCACATCTGAATGGTACTTAGTCTATTTCTCTCTCGTACAGATGCCCTCTCTTCTTCAGTCATATTCGAAAGCCGTCTTCTCGATCCTTCTGTATGGTGAGTACGACGACCCAAATTCGTTTTTCTGCGAGGCGCCATTTTAAGCCAAAGCAAAATGTAGCTGTATACAGCTAGTTATAACATAAAATTAAACCTTAAAAAGACATTAATAATAAAAGAAGAATCAATATTATGATTAAATTAATATAAATAGTTTCATACAAACACAAAATATATATTGTAAAATATATTCAATTGATTAAGGATTACTGGAGAGAAAGATAAAAAAGGCTAAAATAATATCCACAATATTAATTTCATATTGGTACGCTATTTGTTTTTGGCATGATTTTGAAATCATGCCAAATTGGTGTGGTGTGGCCAGTCTAATTAAAGGTACTTATGTATTATCGCAACCTATTGGTGACATTATAGGAAATGAAGCACATGATTGCCAATTCAGCGCATACAAAATTGGGATTCTCAAAGTGGCGAGTTATCTTGAACGCTATGCGATAATATGTAAAAACCAAATTAAATTTGGTATTTTATATAAAAAAAATAACTAAAATACATATCCCGAGCATAAAAATAAATTGAAAAATTAAATACAACACTATTGTTAACTGACATAAAAAATAACTAAACTATCTTTATCAATGTGAAAGCATAATTTGTGAAAAAATAAGGTTGTTACAAATTATCGCAACCTATTGGTGACATTATATGAAAAGAAGCACATGATTGCCAATTAAGCGTGTGCATCCCATGCGAAATTGGGGTTGCCAATTTGGTGAGTTATTTGAACGCTGGTGTACATAAGTACCAAAAATAATTACAATCTAACGACCCCTGCTTCCTCAACAGGTATTTGAGCCATTTTGATATGTAATTACTACCAACACTATTTTTGCTTGTGTGTGTGTCTAGTATGATGACCTAAGTTCTATTTTCTGCAAGGCAATTTTGTGTACTGAAGCCAATTGACTACACTTAAAAAGGTTAAAATAAAAACATACAAAATTGCAAAACAGCTCTGAGTAAGTCCTGTATCAAAATTCCTTTGCGGGGGGAGGCAATTTTCAGATATGAGCACCGTGTTAGTGAAACTGTAGTAACACGGATTGAGGCCACTGTAACTTGGGGGCCTTGTATCATTGCTATGGCTGATACAGCGGTAGCTATGTCTCTGACAAAAGCAAATGGAACCTATTGGTGACATTATATGAAATGAAGCACATGATTGCCAATTCAACTCATATAACACATAGGAGATCAGGGTTGCCAACTTGGAGAGTTATTTTGAACGTTGGTGATTGTTGCAATAATAAGTAAGTACCAAGCAAACTGTACTAACTTCCAAGTATTCCGTTAACAAATTACTAATGGAAAGAAGTTACTAAGAAGGTTATAACATAAATTTAAATTTTAAAAAGTCATCGAAAACCAAAGTATGGTTTAATATTTTGATGACTGAAATTATATATCAGGAAACCTAACCTGTATTTCAATAATATCATCAAATGAAATTTAAAACATTGTTTAAAATAGAGAAAAAAAACTTACTAATTTAAAACCCCGTCAATTAATAAGTAATACCAAGCAAACCGTAATCAGTATTTTGTTAAAAAATAATTTATATATCAGAAAACCTAATACCAAGCAAACCGTAATCAGTATTTTGTTAAAAAATAATTTATGTATCAGAAAACCTAATACCAAGCAAACCGTAATCAGTATTTTGTTAAAAAATAATTTATATATCAGAAAACCTAACCCGTGTATTTCAATGACATAAAAAATTGTTTATCGCGCGTTAGCTATCGGAATGTTTAAAATGGAGAAAAAAACTTACTAATTCAAAACCCTGTCAATTAATAAGTAATACCAAGTCACTTAAAAATTAAATTTAAAATAATTTAGAGTGCATTTCGAAATAAAAAGTACATAAGAACCTGACCGGGGTTAAATGCAAAGTTGTGTCAAAATTTCAGATAAATCCATGCAGAACTTTTTGAGTTATGGAAGCGTACACAAACCAACATAACATTTATATATATATAGTTTTGTTAAAAAATAATTTATATCAGAAAACCTAACCTGTGTATTTCAATGACATAAAAAATTGTTTATCGTGCGTTAGCTATCGGAATGTTGCCAAAACCACAAAACAAAGTTTGAGTGACTGAAAGAACAATTTTAAAAAAATGATTTATTCGAAAATTAATCCCAATTACATATCAAAGAACAAAAAAAATTGAAAAATATGACAACCAATAAACTTAAGTATAATAAAAATATGTAATAATTGGGAAAAAAATATGTGTAAAAAGCTTAAATTTTCGCATTCAGAGCGAGTCGTGACATCGTATGACGTCATAACATCAAAAAATCACTTAAAAATTAAATTTAAAAAAATTAGAGTGCATTTCGAAACAAAAAGTACATAAGAACCTGACCGGGGTCAAATGCAAAGTTGTGTCAAAATTTCAGATAAATCCATGCTGAACTTTTTGAGTTATGGAAGCGTACACAAACCAACATAACATTTTTATATATATAGATAGTCATGTTGTTCAATTTGTCTTTTCTCCCGTAATACTTATTAAATAATTTTTAACACGCTTTAAAACTGAAAAAGATCTCTCACCTCATGCATTCGATAGCGGTATTGTTAAAAATATTTTCAAAAGTATCTCTACATTAGGATTTCTTTTGCAGCTCGATAAATTTCTACTGGAATCTTCATTGTATCCTTGTTTTTTTAAAAAAAAATAGTAAAATGTAATCGAATTCATATCGTCAAAATTAAAGGATTACATATCGTTCTTTGTAAGTTTCCTTTAGTTTTTGTGTATTTTCTTCTTTATTTCAGGTAATAATCTCTCCTCAAAAAATACAGTAATGTTTTTTATAACAATTTCACAAATCTCAGCTTTTTAGGATAGTTCTGCTCTTTCCCTATCGCATATGACATAAAATGACTTCACTAAGAAATTTTCCATTCTTTCAAAAATTCATAACTGGTTCCTTAACTTTCAACGAAAACCATTTTTCTCTTCTGCTGCCTATGAGCTTATTCAGCTTCCTCTTCAAATGATAGCCCTGATAAATCAGTTGCTTCTTGTTCCCTTTTTCCAAATTATTTCTGAAATTTTGGAAAAAATTTTCAAGAGATTTTAGTAGACAAGATACTTTTAATAATTCAAATTTAAGTTATTGCAATGATTTACTCTTCGGAGATGGAGTATGGTATTCCAATTCATAGTCATTCGAAGAAGTTTTATTTTTGTCCATCTTTTTCAAAAGGGAAGTGGCTCCAGTAAGTCCAGAATTGAATTTTAAGAAGAAGCCGTTATCAACAACTCGTTGAGTTTGAACGAGGTAGAAAAGAGAGCTAAAAATAGATGAATTTTCTAGCCGCAAAGACTTGATCGGAATGTATCCTAACGTACGTAAAAAACTGTACGTGGTTTTTGGCCGAAGTGGTCTCGAGAAGACATAACCCCAAGAAGAATATGATCCATCCACGTACGGGTCACCACTGACAGAGAAGACCACTCTATTCACCATATGGCTGGAGAACATTGTAGTGTATCTACAGCAGAGATTACAGTGGCTTTTTTTTTACACCAGAGTGACACAGTTAATTGTAACCACTCAATCGTTTCAGAGGTAACTCCCAGCCAGACGCCCTGTAGCGTTCATACCATTAGCTCCAAATCACTGACATCTGCGATTTCAGTGATGTCACACTAGAGATCTTTGGAGAGCGGAATGGCGATGTGTGTTGTGTTCTCAAATCAAAGCTGTTTCTATCTTGGTGCCAATGATGGCTGTATTCTGATTGGAAGAATTCCAAGTCAACGCCTGCAAACAACCTTTTTGTGGCCAAGACACATTGGGTATGCACCTAAAGTTATAGTCTGGAGCGAGAAATTTTCTTTTGACTCCAGGACCACTCTCAAAGTTATTTCACATGCCTTTATTGCCAACGTTTACGTCAGTCTAGTGATTAAAACTTTTGCACTGCCATTTGAAAAACATCATTCAAGGTTGTTTTCCGACACAATAACGTGCGCCCTCATGCCCTGTTTTAACCCAACATGCTGTAAAGAGTATCAACGTGTTATCTTGGCCTTCTAAATCACCAGATCTTTCTCTAATCGAGCACAGTTTGGACATCAAAAGACGTCGACAGGGTCATCCACAATCAGAATAAAACAATCATATGTTGACTGACCAAGAGCAACAGGAAGCAATTCCATTCCACAAACTGATATCCGGTACTTGTACGACACATTATATGCCCGTTTGCAAGTAAAATTCTAGTGATTACACCGGTCTTTAAAGTACCATCAATTCACATTTGAAATTGATCTTCTCGCGTTTACATTAACCTGTGATCTGGAAACTTTAGTCAATTAAATATGTTACTTAAACAAATGTATTGCAGAAGTTTCATTAGTATACAATAGTTTTTTCGTGGTGTGTTGGGATTTTTCCACATCAGTGTAGTATGTATCCGAGAGAAACTAAGTACGGCTATTGACTTGAATAGTATTCGTTTGTTCAAAATAAAATTTGTACGAAAAAAAAACTCATACGAAAGTTTTGTAAAGATTGCAACAATACAGATATATAGAACAAAGATGGTTTGGGTTGCTACATGACTCAAATCTGTGGAAATTATAGGGGTTGCAATATCAGCTCAAGATCTTTTTGTTGCAGGCTTAATTCATAACTGTTGTTTATCAAGTTTGGGGCCCCTGGCTGCGGCCAGCCGCTTAATCCGCCTCTGAGTGTTATATACGGACGGTAGAGGGCGCACGCAGGCGCCAACACCCCACTTGCATCTCGCATACGCTGCTGTTTTCCGTATTTTGCTAACTCCCAGAAGGGATATCTTTACGTGTTACGCGATTTTCGCTTCATGTAAAGAGAAAAAAGAAATGCGTGAAAATACAGAGTAGTTTGTCGGGACTGTTGTATTATTTCATGTTAACCAATATTTCATCTTAAGCGTTTTCGCAGAAAACGTATTTTACTATATTTGTCTATAACACCCCTGAAGCCCACACTATTATATTTATTTACAATGCCTCTTTAGGATCGATTTTTGCAAAACCCCTTTGTATGGAATCTCTTTTCTTTTAAATAAGCAGTATTTCGATATATGTAGAAGTCTGATTTTTTTCCCTATGCTCGTCTTTTCTTTTTAAACTCGGTGCATAGCGCGCACACGATCTTATTTTTTGTGTTAAAAGTGTGCATTATACGCTGGATTTTACGTTAGATAACTTTTCTATAATGTTGTATGTGAATTCAATTATTTATTTGAAGTCTCAAACAAAATTTATTTTATCGATTTTCGTTCAAGTACCTGGAAATTTCATTTTCTTTTGAATTTTTTTGTTTCATTGATTTTTATGAAACACATGCGCATATATACATATCAATGTAAATCAAATGTACTCTAATAAACCCCTAATTTTGTTGAAGATATGTTTTTCCCCCGCAATATCCTTTAACACGAAAAAATACTTCAGTCCTTTCAGTTTCGTGTGTACAACGATTTTCACAGTAATATTATTGTGTGCCGAAATATTGGCCGGGTCACAAAATTTGACGCGAGTTTGACACCTTTGGTTTACAGCAAAGCTCGATAATAGAAAAAGATCACTTGGGAATCTTGCAAAAGTGTAACTGGTACTTACAAAAGCAATGGGAAAGACTACTTATGCACATAAGGATCCTACATCCCATACTTAATTCAATTAAGTTAAAAATATGAATTATCTCTTATTTTCGAAATTTAATTGATATTCCCAGTCAGTAGCCGTAGAGAAAAAAATTTTGAACTGGAAATGAAAGTTATATATATAGCCTTAATGACACAACATACATATTCTTCTTCTCCAAAACTTTTATGCATAATTTTTCTCTGTTACCCCCCCCCCCCCCCAAGCAATGAAATCTCATTATACATTACATTTTGGGAGATAAATCTTCTTAATCTATTGTTACCAAGGCACAATGCAATATTCATATTAATTCACAATGGGCAAAGAAAATTTTCACTACTTTATATAATTATCTTGAGTTGCGTTTTTTTAGTAGTTTGAAAGATGCCAAAAAAAAAATATCGATTGAACAGAAAATTTGAATTTAACAGCTTGTTATATACATTTTTTCCTATTTTATTAATTAGCCTGGCTATAAACTAATGAAACAAACTGATTACAGAAAAAAAATTCAGAGTAAAAATTACATCTCTGTCATCCTTGCCATACATTGCTTAATAAATTAGAAAATAAGAATACTTTTTTTCCTGCAGCAATGATGTAATTTTTTGATGGGATTAATTCACGTAAAATCAAGTGTTAAGATTATTTACATCTCTTTCCAAGAAACTAGAAATATATTTTTAAAAAGATAAACGGGGAAGAAATACTTATAATTGTTACAAACATATGTCAAGGGTCTGCCAAGAGGCACAAATTTACCAATTTTTCAATTTCTATCCACTCAAAAATTGGTAAACAACATTATTTGACAAACATCTTCATCATTATTGACATTTGCCAAATTACAAAAAAAATCTGAAAGATATCTCTTGAGATAAATTTACAGCTATTTTGTAAATTATTGAATGTCAATTGCTTGAAGAGAGAAAGTTCTGCTTTCCTCTTTTGGTTTTACATGTTTAAGCAAAAAATTTTCCTCATATGAAAAATATTTCGAGTCCACAAAAAGAAATAACTGAGTGCTCAAAATTGAAAGTCACAACTACCCCCTGATTTTGCAATATAAAGTAGAGCAGTGCAAGCACTAGGTTCACTTTAAAAATTTTATTTATCTTTTATTTAAATATATTGAAGGGAAATACTTAAATTTTATGCAGTCTGCTTCTTATCTGAATAAATGTTTAAAGATACTCAATATGTTACGTTTTTAATTTTTGTTGAAGAAATAAATACATTTCAAGTTGTTTATCTTTTATGAAAAGAAATATCTTTGAATGGTGCAAATTTAATGTTTGATAAAACTTAATCAATATCATTAAACTCTATTCTCTAACTCTGCCAGCACTATTGCAGAAATCAAACTGTTTCAAAAATGTCCTACTGTGTGGCACGTTGAATCATATTGGTAGATTGGTTTGGTACACCACAGATATAAAGTTACCGACCCCTGGTCTATACCTACCTATGATGTCAGTACTACTGTTCACCAACTGCAAATTTAATACTGTACCAGAAAAGCCAGTGAGCATAGAACAGGGGTGGCCAACCTGTGGCACGCAAAGACTTATTGAAAAATCACAAAATTGTTTGAAAAAGATTACTGAATTAATTGAATTACAATAGAAAATTATGAAGAAAATACGTAAAAAACAGAAATTTTCAGCATGAGATACGAGATTTTAAAGGCGCTAAGCAAGATTTTTTCTTTTCTTCAGTATAGCGCCAAAAATGAGAGATCATGCTCCAAAACTTACAATTCCTCAGCATTATACGTTCGAAGAAAAGTGCTGAGTAACGTGAGACTAAAACAAATAAATTCTCTATCTCTCCAACGGTCGAATCTGCCCAAAAAGTCATCCTCTCTCGGGAGCGGTTAACTTTTAACATCTGGGATTTCTATTCGAATTTCAGCTTCCCTTTGTAGTCCTGAAGTTGATGTTTATAGCTGTCAGCGTGATGTCAGATAAAAAGGTTTTTCCAAAGGTGTTGTTTATTTATGATTACTGTATTGTCGAGAAGTAATTCGGCACTATATTAGGAGAGCCGTTGTTGATACGGTAGAAGTAATTCTATCTGCACAAAGTAGCCGCTTTATAAAGCAGAGAGTGAGAACTTGCATCCATGACTAATCAAAATACTGGATTCGGAGCCTAGAAAATTTGTAGCGTAACATCGACAGATTTTTTTCTAGCTGTCAGACTCAGTCGATTTTAAACTCTGTTCAGCAAGATGTTAAACTTTTTTCCTTTTCAAAAATTGTTTTTAGATTTATGCGTTAAGCATAGTTGTTTAAAATTTTTTATTTTCAATATGTTTTTGAGTAAACCTTTGACATCGAAAATAAATTGAGAAGAGGTTATTGCAGCATGTGATTTTAAAATTGTCTGGAAGAGCAACATGTGTTAACACACCAAAATGCTTCCAAGCCTATTTGTTTGATATGTGGAATTTGTATAGCAGTTCGAAAAAAATTTAACTTGGACTGTCATTTCAAACAAGTGTATAGTGATTTCAACAGCAAATATCCTGTTGGATCAAATTTGCAAACAGAATTTATCAAAAAAAAAAAATCTTTAGCCGGCCAAAACTCTTTGTTCCAGAAGAGAAATGACGAAATGCAAACCATGGCAAAGGCCTCTTATGAACTTTCTTTGTTGTTAGCTCACAAGAAAAAACCATATTCTTCTGATGGAGAGGAGATAATAAAAAAGTATCCTTTTAATTTTCGCCCAAAATGTCAAGTGATCTAAATGTCAAAAATATGGTTGATAAAATAGCTCTGTCTAAAAATACTGTCAAGCATCATATAGATGACATGGGCCAGGATGTTGGAACACAAACTGTCTCTGGATGTCAAAATTGCAAATATTTTTCATTAACTTTGGATTGATATCACAAACACAAAGCGCAGTTAAGCATCTTTGTGCATTAAAAGAACAAAAATTTTGATACTGTGAGACAGCTTGATTTGCACCAACTAGCAGGTGAAGACATTTTTAAGGAACTTGAAAATGTAATTGAAGTTAACAAAGTAGAATGGACAAAATAAGACAGTATTTGCACAGATGGGTGGCACAATAAAAGATTTTGTTACATTACTTGAAAATTATTTGAGAAGAAAAATGTTCAAGTATCATTGTATTATTCATCAAGAAGCTCTTTGTGCCAAGGATTTGAACTTGTGTTTCATTGTTAACCCTGTGGTGTGCTGTATCAACAAAATACGAGCTCATGCTCTGAATCGATGAAGATTTGGGAAAAAATTCCTTGAAGAAATGGAAAAAAATAGTGAGTTACTCCTTCATTCTAGTGTGCACTGGCTTTCTAAAGGAAGTTCATTTGCGAAATTTTGGAGTTTGAGGGATTGTGTTTTAGAATATTTGGAAGAAAACGAACTGCCCAGTGAATGCTCGCACCTCAGGAGTGAAAATTGGTTGTGGGGTTTAGCTTTTCTTACCGATATAATGGAAGATTCAAACAATTTAAATTTAAGATTACAGGGAAAAAAATTGTGTTTTTGCTACCCTAGTTGGTCATATATCTTTTGTGAACAAACTTTTGTCTGGATTTTGTAGAGAAAAAATAAACTGATTTCTTATTCACATATGCTGGAATTATCTGCCAAAGTTAGTAATGTTTTAAACTATGATAGATTTAAAAATTTAATATCTATTTTTCAGGATTCTTTTAGTGCCAGGTTTGAGGATTTTAAAGACAACAAAAATACTGAACTTTTCATTAATCCTTTTTCGATTTATCTTCCAAGACATTAATTGCTACCCACCTCTGGTACAAATTGAAATTATTGACCTACAGCACCATATTACTCTAACAAACAAATATAAGGAAATTATTTTAACCTCAAATGATCCGAATTACATCGAATTTTGGAAATTTGTGTAACCAAGCAATTTTCAAAATTTACATGATTTAGCGGTCAGATATTGTTGTAAGTTTGGATCAACATATGTTTGTGAATAAATGTTTTCTGTTATGAACATATATAAATCAAAATATTGCTTAAAATTAACTGATATGCATCTAAAACACCTAATTTTGTTAGCATCTTCATGAATTAATCCAAATATAGATGATTTAGTAAAAATACTACGAATTCAAAAACCACATTAAGTACTGACTGCTTAGTAATCATTTAAAATTAAATGTTTCAAGTTGCTTATTTTTATTTTGTATCTAAGCTAACTGAATGATCCTGTAAAAATTTATGAACAATAAAATATATAAGTTTTACTTTTGTTTCATTTGTTATACCATTTTTTTTTTACATTTCACTATATAAAACTTGCATTTAAAAATATGTTTTTGGTGGAAATAACCCATAATAAGCCTATAAGTAACATTTTTTCATTTTTGTATATTTTTTAGCTTGGTGAAAAAGTTGGAAGTGGCACACTTCCCAAAAAGGTTGGCCATCCCTGGCATAAAAAGTCATCTAATCTAGGATAAATGTTTTTTTAAAAATTATGATCGCCAACGTCTTTTCGGATATGAGGAGCTTTGCAGTCTAATATAAAGCAGAAGTTGAGCTAGCAGGAGGGAGAACTTCACAATAGTCTTGGGAGAGAGCATAAAGTAGAGCAGGGCAATTGGATAGATACTCCTCAGTCATTGGCACGGATTTACAGAGACGGCAGAGAAACAGCCACATCAATCTTAAACAGATGGGCCTGCAGGTAGTCATGTCCAGTGATAATTCTGAAACATGCCTCTCCCTCCACCCTAGGTAGGACAGAAAGTTGAGCATGTCTTCAGCCACCAAGCAGACAAGACCAAGATTTACCAAGAGCCAGCTCTGTAAGAGTGGATATGCTTTTCTGTCAAAATTTGTCCCTGAGAAGTTGCTTTGCGTTTCGAAGAGGCATCGGAAGACAAGGTGGATGCAGCGTCAAAGCCTCTTTGGCGAACTTGTTGGCTTGTTCATTGTTCAATGTTGCACAATGGGATGAGATCCATTGAAGGACGACCTCTCTTCCGGCGCTAAGAAATGAGTTAATTAGTTGTTTGCATTCTGAACTCAAGTTTTGATAGGAATAGATTGTAGCCTGATACAGTCTTAATTGCAGCTTGAGAATCTCTGAATATTGTAATATTTTGGCTAGGAGTAACACTAATAGCTCTAAAAGCCATAAATATTGCAAAAATCTCACCATTATTGAAATTATATCCATAAGTGTATGATTATTTTTGTAATTAACACATTAACAGGTATTTCAAGAACCATATCAATTTAAATGGTAGACTAATCTTCATCTTATTTTTAAAAAAATTGACTTGGAAAATTTAAGTTTATACAGACAAAGAATGGGCCAAGAGAAAACAATTTGAAGAAAACTTATCATTTGGAGTATTCTTCGATTGTATTTAAAAAACTTTGCTTCTTTTCCAGCCTTTCATACAAAATTACCAAGAGGCACATGTAATAGATTCAGTAAATTGGTTTTATTTTTCCTCCATAAAATAAAACAGTTATTTGCCAAATCTGAATTTGAAAGAAATAATTCAGCATAATTTGACTAAAAAACAATTCACAGTATACACATTAAAAAAAAGTTCCTTTTTTATTGATTCTTTTTGACAAAACCTATCTCTTGAAATATCATCCACTCAGTGCATCTTTTAGACTTGCATATTACTTATCATTCGATGTAGCTGAAACAGAAAAATAAAACAATGATACACAAAAAAAAAAAAAAAAAAAAAAAAAAAAATAGTTTAACTTTTTTCTATGGGAAAATATAATGCTGAAATAGGCTATTTCTAAAACCAAGATTGTAGAAATTATTAATTATACACTGAAAAAATTCACTAGATAGAAATGTTTATCCTATTTCACCTGCAGCAATTTAATAATTCTTTAAGCCTAGCTTATTATGTATAATATAAGCAAACCATTTTTTGAAAGAAAAGGGCAAAATACTGATTCAATTATTTTATACTATTTAATTATCGTAAAATCTAGTGTATAATGTGCACCTATACTTTTAAGCTGGAATTTTTAATTGTTATTGATGTTATCTTTTCTAGTACTTTAAGCATACAGTAAAAATTACTCAAAGTATTATTACCTCATCAAATTTATGAATCTGGCGGATGAAAAAGTCTCCATAACGGATGGCAACTTTTGTGTCTGCAATATGAATCATGTCCTGAAAAAAAATAATTAAGTTACATTAGTATTAGGTACTCTACATACTTCATTTCATCTAATTACCTCACATTAAAACAATTATTTTGCTCAAATCAACAATCACAACATTACTACAAAATGTCTTTGAGTGTCCAATTTAATTATAAGCTTTTTCATGTATTTCATTATAAAATATATGTCCGAAACAATTAAAATACATAATCTACAAAAACAGTGGACCTCAAAAGTCTTCCTACACTTGCAATTTCCTATAAAATTTAATTTTTTAACTAATAAAAGTTTATATCAGAATTGTAATTTTTTTATAATATCTGCAACTTGTCTTTATTCTCTCACTGAATATGTTCTACTAAGATTTATCAGGTGATTCAGGAGACAATTATAGAGCATACATTGAGAACAGTGTGCTAGGCCTCCTTTATATTGTTAAAAAAATGAAAAATCATGTCCAATATCCAACTTTTGGGTGGATAATTTAAGATTGTTCTATTAAATTTTTTAATAGAGCTCATGATTCACCAATGCCATTAGAAATTATTCAATTCTGAAGCTAATTTAATCCCCCCCCCCACTCTATAACCTCCACCTTCATGCTTCACTGTTCCAACTAGATTCTTGGGAATAAGTGTCAGAAAATTCAACAATTACAGCAAATTGATTGTAATGACAGTAAATTCAACAATTTTGGTTACGGTGGTAGTATAATAGTTAATAGAAGAGAAAATGGGAAACTTAATTCCAAGAATTTATGTGGAACAAGAGCACCTCCACCTCTATGCTTCAGCATGGAGGAAAAGGTGTTCTTGCATAGGGGTATAAATCAGCTACAGGATTAGGAAATTTGGAATTTTTTTTATGGTACTGTGAATCATGTGCTACTAAAACAAGATAATGATGCATACCACACTGTTTTCAAAGTACACTATTTGTGTGTCAATAACTGTATCCAAATTCGGAAAAAAAAACCTATTAAATCATTTCATTTAAGCTTAGTAAAATATACTTGGTGATAATTTGATTTAAAAAAAAAAAGAAAACATGACATATAAAAACAAAATTTAAAGTAAAAACCATAATCACAGAAGCATAAAGGAACAAGGTTTGCAGAAATTACGAAAAACTGCTGAAATCTATACCAAGACATTTAAAATTTGTTTTGGATGTTAAAAGATATCTTACTAAGTACTAAATTTAGAAACAAATAAAATATTTTGTTTATGTTGAGATTTATGTTTTGTTTTGTTTATGTTAAGTGTACAAAGACTTTTGTTGTGTAATTTTTTAGTAGTTTTTTATTAGTAATTTTTAAAAATAATAATTATACTATGTTTTAAAAATTGATTATGTTTGTTCCATTAAGAACAAGTTTCAGTTATAAAAAAAATTGCAATTCTGATAAATTAATTTTTATTAGTTGAAAACATTAAATTTTATAGGAAATTTGTACAAAGATTTTTGTGGCTCACTGTTTTTAATAAAACCCTTCCATTTTTAAAAAGTACTACACACACTCCAAACAATTTTGAAGATATAACAAATACTAATAAATTAAACACAGGAATAATTAGATTATTTCAATAAAAAGTTTTTGCTCTGATAAATAAGAAATTGTTCCTAAATTTGACTATTCTTTAAATATAACACAGTTTCAATGTAGCTATCATTTAATATCAGAATTAATGAAGAAAATATAAGATGAAAATGTTTTATGGGTAAATTTTAAAATAAACAATTAGCTGCGAAAAATAAATTTAATTTAACTTGATTTGTGCTACATTTGTAATAAATAATTATACAAATCAAAGCTGCTATTAGCAAAATTAAAAATATTTCAAAATAATAATGACAGATTATATATCTTTTTTACCTTATCAATGAAAAAGTCTACTTCTGAACCAGACTGAAATTCTCCTTCTAAACCACTAGTGCCCTTAGTCCACACCATATTTTTCATTTTATGCTACAAGAAATAACAGGTTACAGATTAAAAACGATTTTTAGCCCCATGTATTGACTACTCAGAATATAAACGAATAAAACACAACATAGAATATTTGATATGCCTAAAATACACATTAAAGCAAAGTTTAAACAAAAAATAAGTATTTAACAAAAATTTCTAAAAAATCAGCATATTTATAAGGATCATCTTTAATAAATAAAGTATAATTAATAATTCCATTTTGCTCAGCTTGAATATAGGTAACAATATTTACAACAAAAATTTTACCTTAAAGCATAGAAGAAAATTTACAACAGACTCTTCTTCCTAAAAATATACAAGTTTTGTTTTTAGAGAAATTTTACATACAGATAATTTAGATAAGTTAGAAAATCAAATATACAATTATTATAAGACATTTAATGAAAAGCAG
>BMAO01003794.1:0-17414 GCA_019973975.1 Trichonephila clavata | reverse complement strand
ATTTTTGTATATCAGTGAAAAAAGAAACCAACGTTTTTTTTACTATTTTGATACTTTTTTGATTGATGATTGTTATGCATCTTCCAAAACTAATAAGATTGGAAATTTTTGAAACATGTTAGGAATATTATTATTGTGTGTGGTGAGAGAGAGAAGGGGATAAAAGAATAAAAACAAAATTCCCCCAAAAGACACCATACTCCACCATTACAGAATTTATTTTTACATGGAATTCATAGCAAATTATGAAAATTTATTTGTAAATTATATGCCAGCTTAATTCTGGAAAATAAACCATATAATTTCTATGGTACTTATTTATTCGTTAAGAGTAAAATTGCTTCATACTGTTAGTCCTTTTTTTAATACAACAGATTGAAACATGAAACTATTAATTTTTCACTACTGTATATCTACCTTTTCTCTGTTTCGTTCTCCTCAGCATTTATATAGTGCAGTGGCCTTCAAACTGTGTTCCACGGAACCTGGGCTCTCAAGGTTACCCGTCACAATAAATCATCGAAAAGGAGATTATAAATGTGTATTAAAATGGATTGAAGTTTGTTAAACTACAAGTAGTCTTTATAAAAAGCTCATTTCATCATTAAAATTTAAAATTCTATTTGTTGTTGTTCTATTTGTAAATCTGTCGAGAGCTTAAATGCTCTCCCGTTGGTGTGATGTGGTAGTTAGGAGAGAGGATACTAGCTCAGGTGTCGTCCTCGTCACTTGACCATGGTTCAAAATTACGAAGTCCGTCGTCAAAAGCCCTCAGTGCGACGTTAATGTTCACTCACTCATTTTACGAAATAAAAAAAGGTGAATTAATAAGAAATGAACAATTATATTTATTTTTTACCAGTATTAAAAACTTTTAAAAATAAACGAAATCTATATCTTTTCTATTCGATAATATCTTGTTCAATTTTTCTATCCGATGAATTTTTCCGTCTTCGATTCTTTTCCGTCTTGCAACCAATTTTTAGTAGCATTAACATCGGAATTAAAAGGTGCGTCTTAGATTCGAATAAATATGGCAATATCGCGATTTTAAAGTCGCTGTATCTTTAAATATGCTTTTTTTTCTATTCAATATTACTGTCTGCAGTGCCTGTTTAGGCTCATTTTGATGCCTGGGAGCAGAAGATCCACATGTACTCTTGACTCTGGAGAAGCGAAATTTTTATAATTAGAAAACCTGTTTAAGTCCAGCCTATCCGGGCCCTTCCCGGCCCAGGGCGCCGCCCCAAGTGCCCAATGGATAAACCGACACTGACTGGTATTTTCTATCATTGAACATTTTCAATTCCCTGGTCAAGTCGGACTAAATTTTAATATAATAGATGCTGCGGTTTCTTTGCGCAATACATTTTACACATATCAAAGTCAGAATTAAAGTTAATTCGGAATATATCCATTTAGTAAAATATGTAATAAAATTTTTAAGTAGTAAAATTTTTATAAAATTTTTTTAGCACTATAGTTAAAATATTGATTCGGTGTAGTTTATTTTTAAATTAGAAAATAAAGTATTCACAAAATGATAATCCAGTGAATAAACTTTTAAAAAACACTTACTTTAAAAAAATAATTTTCTAAGTATGTAAACGGTGTTTCATTAGTTCACGACAAACATTGGTGCGAAGTCTCTAGGAAAGAAGAGCAAGGTACAAAAAAAAGGGGAGGAGAGGTAGAAACTTTTATTGCTCTGTAATTAAAACAGCAAAGAGCAGATGAAACTGCAGAGTGTGAGGGGGGAAAGGGGGGTACCCGCTTTTGGTGATACTTGAAAAGTCTTCTGATGGGGTTTTCGCGTTAGAACAGGGTGGCCAACCCGAATGACCTTGCGGGACACTTCGGTAAAACATCATTACAATTCCGCTGGCCACATATAAAATATATATCTCAATGAAAGATTTGGATTCATTACAAGCATTTATTGGAGTAAGAATTTAAAACAGAACGAATTATTATTGTTTTCATTATTTTTATATGTATACAAACATAGATAATATAATAATGAAAATGCAATGAATCAAATAATATGATTTAAATTGATTTGATTAGTGAGATATTTGTTTCTCAACTCTTTCACTGAGTTTTTGCAAATAGGTCTCAATGCATTTATTTGTACATCGTAATTGGTGTTGCAGGTTTTCGTCCCATAAGTTTGAGCGCAATTTCCTGTTAGATTAATTTCATTTTCAAGGGAAACAAGTAATATAAAAAAAATTTAAGTCAATTTCTACTTTGAATGAATGCATAGAAAGTATTTTATTAACGATTGAAAATTTTAACAAGATATATATAGATATATGTATAGGGAGAGAGTGAACTAATAGTAGGAATTGAAAAAAAGCATGATTTGTCTGAATTGTTGTAACAATGCACACCCGGTTCGGCTAGTTTGGCTGAAAAACTGGTTTTCGACGCCAACTTTTGTCATTGTTTTAGCAGTTACATTGTTACAATAATGGAGACAAATATAAGTTGGTGTCGAAAACCGGTAATTAATTTAATTAATTAATTGCTAATTAATGAATAAATATTAGAAAAACTGCATTAACATCAAATGTCATCCACTACATAAACAATACTATTATTTTGTTGCCAAATATGGGTAAAAATTAAATAATTGTATGTTTATCCAACGGTATAAATGTTAAATTTAGGTTATTGTATACTAAATCAATAACTGTATGTGATTTAAAAAGTGTATTTTAACCTATACGTATACGCAACATAAAATATATCATGTCTATTATTATACGCTTTTATCAACGTGATATATTTCAGAATTTGTACTGAGAAACGCCGGGGGAAAAAATTGTAATATTTTCTTTTGTTTGTACTTTCTTTTTTAAAAATTGTTAAATATTTTTCAGATACACATGATATTATTGATACTGCTATTTATAATAAAAGTAATGTAATGAGGCTATTATTTGCGTATTTTGTTTGAAAAATATTTATATTTTATAGATAAGAATTTGTCTAAGAAGAAAATTGAGACAATTCTTTGTGATTTTCTATGTGGAATCGAAATATTTTTCTTATGAGGAAAGAGTTTTTACTTAGATAAATGGAACCAAAAGCGGAGAGCAGAATGCATACAATTTTCTCTTTTGAAACAATTAAATCTCTGCAGAAATGACGTTCAATAATTTACAAAATATCTGTAAATTTTTATGTTTGGAGTTATCTTTCCGATTTTTTCGACATTTCATAATTGTCCATAATTTTGGAGATCTATTTCAAATAAGACCCATAACAAATTTATCAACTTCCATCCTCTTGAAAACTGACGCATTTGTTGAGTAGTGCAGAGTGCCACTGAGAATTGTGCCGCGTGTGAAATAGGTTGCCAACCCCTTTTCTGTCACATGAAAGTAAAATTGTATCATATTGTTTGTTCATTTAATACAGCAGATTAAAACGTGAAATTAAATTTTTCACTGCTTTAAATCCACCTATTCTTCGTTGAAAATCATTCATTCAGAAAAAATTAAACACACACAGTTTTGTTCTCTAAATCATTTATCTAGAGCATTGATCTTCAAACTGTGTTCCAGAGAACCTTGGGATTCCACGAGTCACAATAAAAAAATTTAAAAAAAAATGGAAAGAAAACTATAAATGTGTATGTAAAACGGATTAAAGTTCTCATGAAATTCGTATAACCACAATTATCTGAAGATGATCTCATACATTAAAATTAAAAATTTTATTTATGCATAACTTAACTTTGTTGTGAAAAACTTTTTAAACTTTTATTGTATTATAATAAATGAATTTAAAACTTTTTTCTTTATCTATTAGATTGTGAATATACTATTGTTTGCTATCCCGAGTTCCACAAAGTAATTTTATACTAGTTAGTACAATGTTTTGAAACCTTTTACATTTGTGGGGGGAGAAAAAGCACCTATAATGAAGAAGATGGAACAATTTAGCGACATATCAACAGATTCAATCCAAAAATTTAAATTTAAGCGAGAACACCAAAATTTTAGGTTGCCAATTCTTGCAAAATGCGCAGAATTTCTCACATAGCTGTGAACATTTTAGTGCCATTCACAAAAATGTATTTAGTAAGTGAAAAATATTTCTCAACGCGAGTGGCTATAAAAACGAATTAATCGCGGAATATGAAATGCTACTACACATTATTTCCAAAGGACGACAATTTGTGTAAAAATTGAGAATACTAAATATAATGCATGCGTGCACAGGTGACATTTGGATCAAAATTCATATTATCAATGAATAAATAACATTAACATTACATCATAAATTTTTTTAATAAGAAATAAAATTTTTAAAAGTCTTTTCCTATAACATCAAGAAAATATGTTTATCAATATACTTTAAATATTATTTTAAGATATATTCTTCTAAGAGTGTGGAATGGGATTCCCCAAAACTAGTACCGAATTACTTATTAGGTGGAGTAGGTAATTGCCTATGGTCCCAAAAATAAAAAAAGAAAACCCCAAATATTTAGCTATTCTTTGCTGCAAGAATTAGTTTTTATTAAAAATTCGAATAAATAATTATTGTTTTGTTACATATTTTTTTAATTTGCTGATTATTTTATTATTTGTGCAATGAAATATATTGTTAAAATGTTTGTGTAATAAGATTATTAGGCTACAGGGCCCCAAGAACTGGACTGCCTAGGGGGTCTCATGTCGTTTTATCCAACACTGTGGAAAACATCTTACATTAGAGGCCGAAAAAGTTTGACCACTGATCTTTGTCCAGAAATAAGAACTCTTCCTTGGACAAGATTCACTGCTGTTTTATGCCCTCCCCTTGAAAAAGAAAAAAGAACTTCTCTACCAGTTTTACGATTTTGCCCCCCCCCCCCAGTTCAGGGAGTGTCTCCTTTCGCTGAGGGGAGAATTTTGTTGAAAGGAGTACCTGAGAGATAAATTTATTGCCCATCTAGGGAATCTTTAGAAAAATATTTGTGCCAAAAATTTCGCAATAGCCAGCGTCATCTAGATGTCATGTAAGATGTTAAACAAAGGAAGTAATTCACCTTAAAGAGATTGATTTTATAAAATGTAACTAATTTTGTAAAATGTCTTCATGGGCCACAACTTATGTACTGGCTAGTCGCGTGTTTGACATGCCTGTCCTAAATGATGGTGGCCACCGCATCATTCCTAAAATTGTAATGGGTGATGAAACGTACTTGCCTTTTTTTGACGTTCCAACACGGCAAGAAAGCAAAGTATGGGTCTTTGAAAATGATACTACGCCGACAATGGTGAAAAGTCAACGGGCAATGAAACAAGATATCAATCATTGGCATGGCCAAGTAATTTTAGCGCGTTTTTCACGTTGTATTTTACAATAATGCAACTAATGAATTCTTTACTAACAGAAAGTAGTACTATACTTATAAATTTTTTTTTTAATTATTAAATTTAAATACGATTCGGCTCATCTAGGGCACAAATGCGACCAAATGCCGAAAACCCGAGGTCAATCGGTTAATTATTGACTGAGAAAAAGGTACGACCAAATATGGAACGAAGACGAAATTTGCGTCCTAATAGCGCTTTTTTTACACTACGTGAAAAACCGGCTAAAAAGTAATTTATGCCGTCTTCTTCAGAAGTACGGGATTGGTGAAAGCCATCAAGTTGGAAGAACAGAAGACAGTAACAGCAAACAGTATACCACCAAATGTCTTCCAGAAGTTCTCCAAGAAGTGAATGTTAGGGGACTAATGCTTCACCTTGACAATGCATCTTCCCATACAGCCAGATTAACAGCTGAGTTTCTTAAACAAAAACAGATTAAACTGATAGAGCATCCACCTTATTCTCCGGATCTAGCTATGTGTGACTTTAGGTTATTTTTTCATCTAAAAAAGAACTTACGTAGACGTCATTTTCATTCAGAAGAAGAGATTGATTGTAGCTATAAATGAATTTTTTTTCATCAATTCCAAGAAATGAATGGTTTGAGGTATTTAATCTGTGGAAAATTCGTCTACAAAAGTGCATTGAAGTTTGATAAGACTACTTTGAAAACTCCTAAAATTTTGTAAGTATAACTTTAAAAACCTAGAAGTATCTAAAAATTTTCAGAGTGACCCTCGTATATATATATAATATATATATATATATATATAGAAATCTATATCCTAGAAATCTATTTAGAAAGCTGATATATATATATATATATATATATATATCAGCTTTCTAAATAGATTTCTAGGCATTACAGGATAAACGATCTAACCAATAGATCTTGTGTGCTGCAATACGCATAAAATGGTATATTTCAGACAATTTTAAAATTGTTGTTCCACTTATGGAGTATTGTCATATAAAAGGCTAAGAGAGAGTATGTAGTAGCTACATCCAAAAACGGTAAAGTATTTGATATTAAAAGTACTCTTTTACATGTAAATAGAACGAAACATAAAATAAATTATAGTTTAAAAAAACTAAAAAACACCCTTTTATATTTCTTAGAACAAAATTATTAAATTATTGTATTGTCATCGGTCCTGGACAAGTGAGCAAAATTTCGAATTAATCTGACCTTTTAAAATGGCTAAAAATTGAGTTCAAAGATTCCGTTACATACAAGTGAAGCTTATAAAAGGGTGTTAATATGAGAAACTGTAGTCTTCTCAATTTTTGTTGTTGTTGTTGTTGTTGATCACTGTTATATATTCGGAAATATTCATTTTTCAGAATTTTGTATGTTGATTGTCATTTAGTTAATCGTTTTGTTAAATAGAGAAAGATCGCTGACTAAAAATATGGCTTATGCGTTATATGTAATATGCGTAATATTTGTTAGTCAAAAAATTGTAAAACGAAACAATTGTTGAGTGACAGTATGGAAGTATATATTAATTTTATAATAGAACTAAAGATTTTTTGGTATAAAAAATGATACTTACGTGTGGGAGTTTTGAGTATTCAATAAATAGCTGAAGGGGGCATCAGGTTTAAATTTACCTACCTGGTTTTAATTAATGCATTAAGAAAAAATGTACTACGTCCTATTTCAAGCAAGTTGTATTAAACTTAATATTTATCCTTAGATTATCGTTTTTGAGAAGCTAACCATAAATTATTACAAATGAAAAATTCGCTCTTTTAAATTGAAGGAAATAAATTTTCGATCAGGATGTCTTTATTCTAATGCACTTGTAAACGAAACGACCGCTAAATGAAGTATTTTTCAAAATTTCGATTTGTTCTTAACGAATTCTCTATGGAAACGAAGATCATTTTCAACTATCACGTGATACAACGACCTTATGTCGTTAACCCGTGAGTGTACAATAGCCTTGTGTTGTTCGGTTGTAAAGTGAGCCATCTGTAACAGAAAATATTTTTTATTATGCTTATAATATTTTTGCTGGTCCCTTCTTAAATAATTCTTTCGCATTCGAGATTTTTTCCTTTCCTGTTTTCTACGACCATTGTTTTTATTTATTTAGCTATGAGAAATGGTGGGATGTTCTATATTTAGATAAATTTTGTATGCTCTCGTTGCGTTTTCTTTAGTCTTTGGGAGATCACTAATGCATGAAAAGAAAGTTGTACTTTTAGCTTATTTCTGTTATTGAATCATACTTAGCTTTGTAAATGCAATGTTAAATCAAGTAATGAGTAACTTGTACAAATGTAATTATGACATATTTAGTACTTTTTTACCCTTTGTAACATAACAATTTTTCTTAAGTAGTTGCATGCAACAATGAGGCGTTTTCGGTTAGTTAAAATTTTGTTCACGCTGTCGGAATGCAGATTTTTTTTGCTGCTTCTTACTCCGAAAAATATTTTTTTTAAATATTTGTTTTATGAGAGACTAAATATTATCCTTTATAATTAGTATTAATGTGATTCAAATTAAAATATATTAAGATTTTTTGAGAAATAGACTAGTTTTGGTATTTATATTAATTTGATTTCGAAATTCTATCTGGAGTTTCTGATTTTTTTAGAATAAAAAAGCAGTGTGTTTTATTTGCTGGATAAATAAATTAGGTTTATTTCTGTTTTTAAAATTTTTAATCATCTGTTATAAAAAAAAACCTTACTAATTATATTATAGTTAATGACATTCGTAAACGACTTAACCATTCTACTGATAGTTACGGTATTTATTTGATAATCATTTAATTCTTTTTGATATTTTTATTTTGTTTTTAATTAGCTAAATAAAAATTATTATAAAAGTAAAACATTATTCAGTGATCAAAAATTTATATTTCGTGAAATACATTTTACATCATTAAAAAAATTTTTTTTTTTTAAATCTGTATTTGGCATCAATTACTTTTATCTTAAGGATTGGTATTACAAATTTTTAACTGATTTCATAGATTATTTTTTTAAACGCTCCTATACATTATTTATTTTACACTTAAAATAAAACTATTGTATTTACTTTTACAATCCTTCCCTTAAAATGTCAATGGATTAATGTTTTTTTTTTTTTAAATTTAAGGAAACAAAAACATAAGTAATAACATTTCGTTAGTTGCTTTGAAGAAATTTTGTAATCTTTATCGTATTTAAATAAAGAAGCAAGTATTTATCAATTTTTATAAAAATAATAATATTGCATCAAAGAAGCGCAGTATACAAAATTTGAAAACGGGAAAATATATTATTACTGAACTAAAATATTTAATTCATTCTAATGTGGTATTTCCTTTCTTACGTAAGATTTTAATATTGTCCACTTTATTTATTAAAAAAATGCTTTTACTAAAGTCGCATTCTTTGATTTTATATGGTGGCCGCGGAAGCCTAGTGGTCATGATTACGAAATCGTGGTCATCATTGGCAAGTTGCGAATCGTCATACCACTGAATACTCGTCGTGTAAAGGGGCTCGGTAAATCTATCGTTGCTCAAAGTTCTCACGATGATGAGATGTGAAAGTTTAGAGAGTGGGGTACCAGCTCAGGTGTCGTCCTCGTTAGTTAATCATAGACCTCGCGTTGCTTTAGAGCGGGACATTAATACACTTTTTCACTCGCATGATTTTTATAGCAGTAAATTATTATAGTTTATTAAGTCTGTGACGGATCTATCCGCGTCCTTTCTTTAATATAATCCTCTTGGGAAATCTTTGGTCTATCAATTCGAGTTTATTCACAGCCAACCCTCTGAAGAAGAAAACTTGATTATTCAGATTAGGTCGGCTATATATAGTCTTTTTTAGATTTTCAAGCTAGTGGGAGAGAATGTGAGAAGGATAGATTGCTACTGATCAGGTATTATACTATTTTATGACACATTTCAGATATTGGATAGGCGAAAGGCTTAAAGTGACGATTGGTCACTAAAGCTCATTTATTGCCCAAATGATTGGGATTGTAGATTTGATCCTGAAATAAGAGAGTCGATATTAAAAGTCTTCTCATAATTCGCACATCTCGTTATTAATGCACATATTGCTTAGATAGAGAACATCTCTTCTCGTTTAAATTATTTGAATTGTGTTGACAAATTGTGTGATCAATAAATAGATTGATTATTAGATATGGATAGTCTTCCTTTCCTTCCTCCCATATCTCTAGGTGGGACTGAGAGAACATCTCAGTCCTTACAAGTCTGTAAGAAGGTTTTCTAATACGTCAGTCAGAATTAAGTTAAATCAACTGATTCATTCTTTTTGAATTAAAAATTTTTATTTGTGAGAAAATTTAAATTTGTTTTAAAGAGATTGAATTTTGACGTTAGCCTTCTGAATCGCAGTCCAGATCTTTGTCACATGATTTGTATTTAATGTCACTAGAAATATGCCGGAACCTCAATGCTGTTAGTGATAAGCTGGGGAAAAAAGGATGAAATTGATACAAGAATTTAATGTGGTGCTCATAACCGTGGATGGTGACCGCGGTAGCCATGGTCACGAATTCATGGCTGTCGTTATCGAGTTCTGATGCCATTGAAATACCGCTGTGTAGAGGGGCTGATGCACGTTAAATCAGACTTGGCTCAAAGTCCTCACGTTGGCGTGATGTGGAAGTTTGGAGAATGGGGGCTATATAGCTTTAGTGTCGTCTTCGTCACTTGTCCACGGTTCAAAATTTCGAGGCCCGTTGGCAATAGCTTTAATTAATATTTCCACTCTGTGAATGCTCGTAATAGAATTATTAATTTTAATCAATTGTAGGGGCCTAAAAAATGAGTGGGAGGTGTACACCAGCGGATCCAAAATTGGGACTGAGACTGGGTTCGCGGTGTGCATTTTTTATCGGGGGTCCCCTAATGGGACCTATACTTTCAAATCAAAACCCTACAATACTGTTTTCCAAGTGGAGGTGTATTTGCAATCGGATTATCCGTCCTATGGGTGGTTGCTAGCAATGTTAAAATTAATATTTACTCTGATAGTTTATGATCCATTCTTTTCCTTAAATATCCTAAAATAATTCTGCCTATCTTAATTTTTTAAAAAAAAGATAAATTCTCTTTGTACCGCAACTTTTTAAATATTTTCTGGATTAAGGCTCATAATATTTTTTTTAATGATATTGCAGACCATTTTGCTAAAGTCGCCACTACTAATGGTGTAGAGGTGAATGTTCCCGTCCCCCGCTCTTATGTCATCAAAATCTTCTAAAATAAATTGAGGACTGGAAGAGTTGGTGGTCAAAATCTAAATATGGGCGTACGCGAGTCAAATCCTTCTTTCTCAATCCCCATTCCAGTTACGTTACGCAATTCTTAATAAACCATGGTCCATTTGTTTCTTATTTGCATTGCTTCAAATTAAAAGCTACTCTCAATTGTCTTTGTGGTTCTATTGGGGGCGCTGACCATTATGTTTTTGCATGTCCTCGGACTAAGGATTTCCATTTGATCTCTCAATCTCAAAATGCTAAAAAAAAAAACCTGGTTCCAGTCTATCATTAAAAATCCTTCCATTCAACGTTTAAACTAAAATCATATATATTAAAATTGCCTCTACAATGCGGCATCAAATTCCTTAGGTGGGATTGGATCGGTACTTTTATGCGGTCCCCAACGCGTTTTTTCCTCCCCCCCCTTCTTTTCCGGTCCTTTTTTTTATGTACGGCGCATTTGTATTTTATATTTTTATTACTTTTGATGTGTTTGCAAGAATGCTGGAATAATGCATATTCTTTTTCTATCTCTTACTCTGTATGCTCTTTAATATTTTCAGCTTTGTATGTTTGTACCTTGCAATTACATATGTATTCCGTTTCATTTTTACCTTTAATTTGTAACATGTAAATTTAATGTATGCTACTCTATAAAATGTAAACTATAATAACTATTCAATATTGATTGAACGCGGGAGTAGTTGTTTCCTGGGGGATCGTTTTGTAGCTCTAATCCTCTTTCGGGTGAGCTCGGTTCTCTTGGGCATTCCGCCAATAGCTTTAGAGCGCAACATTAATAAACACTCACTTACACACTGAACTATGGATGAGGAGCAAAAGCAATTTCTACTCTAATGCGTAGAAGAGCACAGAAGTTCGCAGTAGCCTAATGGTCAAGGTAACGAACTCATGGCCGGCTTGTCACGAGTTCGAACCTAGTACTGCTGAAGACCCGCCGTGTAGGGGAGCTCAGAAGCGTTTATACTCTTTGAATGAAGGCACAATGGCAAACCTTGGTAATAGAAAAAAGAAAGAAAAATTGCGTGTTTTTTTTTTTTTTTTTTTTTAAAAGAAAAGTGGTCAGATTTTCATTTTTTTTGTTTAACGCAAGAGTAAGGTAGTTTGCCTTATTTGCAACAAGAGTTGTGATGAAAGAATACAACATTAAGAGACACTGTGATACTATGCACTGTGGGAAATATTCCGCATTAAAAGGTCATTTTCGAAGAGATAAAAGTGAGTAAATTAAAATAAAAGCTGAATTGTTGCCGGTCTTTTCACTAGAGCGAATAAATAATCTGAAAATAGTGTTCGGGTTAGCTAGATGATAGCAGGAAAAATTGCTAAGGTTAGAAAATCCTTTGTTGAGGAGTTTTTTTTTTATATTGCACATTTATAAACCCAGTGCACCACACAATGTATCACACGGGGGCTTACAACACAAAGGAAAGATTACAACACAAACATCCATGCCTTCTCCGGGATTCGAAACCCAGTGCCTACGGCGCTGCAGTCAGCGTCACTAACCACTATTACCGGATGGGTGGTATGTTGAAGAGTTTGTGAAAGAATATCTTAGTGCAGTTGATACGCTTTGTCCATCACAGGTGGCCGCGGTAGCCAAGTGGTCAAGGTATCGGATCATGGCAGGCATGTTTATAAGTTCGAGCCCAGTACCACTAAAGACCCGCCGTGTAGGTTAGCGATGCACGCTAAATCTGTCGAGAGCTCAAACGTCCTCCCGTTGGTGTGATGTAGTAGCTAGGAGAGGGGGTGCCAGATCAGGTGTCGTCCTCGTCACTTGACCATGGTTCAAAATTGCGAGGTCCGTCGTTAAAAGCCCTCGAGTTGCTGAACAATGCGACGTTAATATTCACCTTCTCACTCATTCAGAAGAGCACAGAAATCAATACCCGAATTTCAGGAAGGCTAGTTCTAAAAAATTTATTTAAATATATTAAAAAGGGAATTTTTTGTTTCGTGGAAGCCTTTTTAAAGCGATGCATAATTTTTCCATAAAATTATTTGATCATAATTTTCTCAGATTTGTAATAAGGTTAAAAAATTTTTCAAAGCTTCATTTTCATTTTTTTCTCCGACATCTATATTCAACCAAGCTCGATGAGGTACGGGTCACACACACCTTTTGTATATTTGAGAAGTATTAGATATGGTAAGTCCACATGTTGGTAAAAAAAAATTAAGGGGTATGCGCTGAAAAAAGGTTCAATAAATTTTTTACCATACTAATTAAGGCCACCTTATTTATCTATACACACCTTAAAGTAAATCAGTAAATAAAAGGGAATATATATATATATATATATATATATAATTTTCTGTACTTGGATACCGCTAAAGAAAATAAATTCTTTATAATCCATTAAGTCGCTGATAGCCTTAATGTAATTTCAAAGAGCAATGTTAATAAATATTCATTTACTCGCCAACGCCTACTCTCTCGCTTCAACGCAGAAGGCGACGTATTTTTTAGCAGAATAATGACAAGTTTCGTCAAATGATCCCAAACCAAAATGTTGGAGTATGGAGTGAAAACACCCGAGATCGTCTGAGACGAAAAATGACAAAACTAAGCCATAGGTTGGAAAGATGATTCTAACCCTGTTGTGGGAGCGGAAAAAGTTCTGCCTTCAACAACTACCATCAGCAACCTAATTACAGTGATTTGTCGGTCAAAAGGCTGAAATTTGCAATTCGCAAACAAACTATCTACCGTCGAAAAAAGTATTGTTATGCTCGTACATGGCTTATAATACTGTTAAAACCATTCAATCGGAATTCGCGGCGCTGAAACACTCACCCTACGGCCCAGATCTCGCTCCCTCAGACTTAATCTGTTTGGACCTCTCAAAGAAACTTTGAGAGGTCTTCTATTTGTCTCAAACATTACGTTTGGGATGCTGCACAAAAGTGACTTCTCGACCAACCAGAAACCATCTTCCTCGAAGACATGAAAACTATTGACGCGCCGGATAGTGTTACCAAGGGCTATGTGGAAAAATAATTTCAGTGTGTTATACACCTACCTTTGTTTAAAGCGATTATATTTTTTGATTTACTCTGTGATAAGAAAATTGAAATTTTTCGTTCTATTTTTGATTGACCAGTTAAATAATTTTTTGGTTCTAAGAATGTCCACATTTTTTGAGAAATTCGACCATTAATTCTTTTCAATAGATGCTGTTATTTAAAATTTTTTATCATATTAAATGCTGATAAAATACATACAACTGACAGAATTTTTATTTTAAATTTGTTTTACCAAAATGAAGTTTTATTTATGAAAACTGATTACTTATACTAACAGAAAGCTCTGCATGAAATATAGTAAATCATACTAACAAAGTGAAACGAAAAGGAATTTACTTAGCTTGACATAACTAACTGCTAATTTCATAACTGGGCTGAAAATAAATATATTTTATTTAGCTTTAAAAACAGTATAAGTTATTGAAAATGCTGCTATGATTTCTGTGTTCAAGCTATTAATATAAAACTTCAAAATTAACTGTTCATTTCTCTTAAATTTGCATCATTTGATGATGAAATTTTGTTTTATCTAATTAAACACAGTATAATACAAATAAAAAAAATGAGCTGCTGCATTATCGAATGAATTTCAAGGATGGGGGAAAAAAGGCCGCATTCATTTTAAGCTTAGATGTGCAAATCTTAACAGTATATTCAGATTTTCTCTTATTTGATTCATAATTCGGATTTTATACTCATTGATAATTTTCACGTATATAATGTGAATATGTTTATGTTGTATTTTACATCTCTAAAATATTACGATAGCAGCAAATATGTTTTAACTTAAGATAATTTAGTAAGCTTAATAAGTTTTTTTTTTTTTAACTCTTGAATGCATGTGACGTACATTGACTTATAAGTAATTTATCTAAAATTATTGGAGTTCTTTGCTTTTTTGCGGTTGTTCCTTCTTGTTTTTTCAAATATTGCTCCTTTCAAAATACTTACGTGTATCGTTTACATTATAAAACAGAAATTATTTAATTGAAATATTTCTAATTTGTCTCGGATTTCTTTGTGTTTGAGAATGTTGAAATTATGTATATTATCTTGTGATGGTGGAGTGGTGAATATGCATAACGATGCTGCGTGAAGTTACTTAGATGTTACTGGATTTCATTGCGGGACTTTATTTAAGAGCGTATTCTATAGGTAATCAAAGTGAGTAAATAAATATAAAGTGAATAAATATATTTTACCTTTACATTGTTGAATAGTTTATTACTTTAATTTAAATATGAATAATGAAACTATGTAAACAAATGGAAATTTAACTGAATTTTCGTATGGTAGTAGAATAATTGCATATAAATCGCACATACATAGTTAATTATTTTTTTTTATCAGTTTTGTGTATACTTGATTTGAAATATTCATTGGAAGAATAATTTTAATGATTGACTAGATTTTGTAATAGTACTTTAAATATTATTGGAGATTTTATTTTAATAAAAGAAGAAATATACGCATTAATTGCCATATTTTGACACCTGGCTCTTTTCAAAACTGCTAAAAATAATATTGACTCCTTAAAAAAACCTTTTCGTTTTAAGCAATAAAAATCTGACGTATATTAATCGAATACGCATTTTGCAGGTCACTGATATTAATGCTACTTCTCTTCGATTAGTAAAACTAAAAAAAATATATAACTCTAAAAAAGGTTTTATGTTCCTATGCTTTCAAATCTGACGAATTGATCTGTTACTAAAATGAGATTAATCTCTTAGGATAGTGCAGATAATAGTTTCAGTTGGAGCCAAAACAAAATTAGCAAAAGTTTTTAGGGCCTATTCCAGCTATTCGGTTTCGTTTTGTTGAGGAAAGTGTGGCGCCCTCGCTTATTGATCCTGTCGCGAGTGATGTCACGAACTGAATCTTATATGGCCTTTTCGTCACGTGACCTCTCGGTTTATGTCTGCAGCAAAGAATCTGAAGACGGTAAGATGGTTTACTCGTTTGTTTGCAATGTACTTTCGTCTCATATTTTCATATCCTCTGATAGATCAAGATGGTATTGAATCGTAAGTTGTATAGTTATGTTATTAAGTATATCGCATTTTCTAATTTAGGCATTCGTTTCGTCATCGTAACCCTAAAATCGATTGTCCTGAATAGTACGAAAAGCCTCCGCTAACTAAAATGGGAATGTGTTTCACTGCTCGATTACTTCCTAGACAGGAAAGATCTAATATTCGTCTACCTTGTCGGCCGTTGCGTTACTTTTATTTGTCTGTGTGATGTTTAAAAAATTGCTTTTATTTTTAAATAAGTGAAACAATTTAGTTTTCTATATTTATTCAGTGTTTCAAAACGGATAAAACAAGACCCTTTAAAAGTGAAGGTGACCGCATGTACTTATTCTATTTGTACAATAAGTTTATGAATGAGTGTAATCGATCCAATTGCGTTTTCCTGTACCTGGCAAGAAAAGTGACTAGAAAGTAAAACCAAATTTAAGTTTTTGCTTCCTAATTGCTTCTTATTGTTTGTACATTATATGAGTAGTCTGTGTGCATTTTTCAGTTATATTTAATTATTGGCTCTCTAATGAGATCTAATCTCTTGCATTATCTGTATTCATAATTTTATCAATAAATCATTTCTGAATATATACATGCATTAAATCTTTTTATAAAATAATACCTGGGCAAAAAACAAAAACAAAAAATCGCATGCAGCTCTAAATTCTTTTTACGAAAGCTATGTCGTTAATGTTAAAATCTTTAATTACTTTAAACTTGTTGACAGAGGTTCTTTCTTTTTTGAGTCTAATAATGTTTTTCTTCTACTTCATCAATTTAATTTAAATTTAAGTACTTAATTTAACAGAACAAACAAAATATTTTTTTTATCCTGTTTCATCACTCCTTGTACTATAACTAAAAATGCTCAAATTAAAATTAGTTAAGAATAATTAAAAATATTACGTTCTTTAATGTATTACTATATTTCAATAAATTCACTATTGTTATTTCATCATAACTACTGTTCTCTAGTTAAATTATGGAAAATATTATGCTATATCTATAAAGCATGTATCTGCAATGTGCTTCTTTGTAAATTTAAATTTCCATACATAAATGGAATATGCAAGTAAATCACTTAACGAAAAAATTTTATGCATACTTGTTATTTCTATTGTATCATTATTTTACTCTAAATCGCTTCATGTAGTTAAAGATAAAATGAGTTCAGAGTTCAATTATTTTAGATTTTAAATTAAGTATTGCTATTTTGTGATACAGTTACGTGCGTCGTTTTGCTATCAATAGTTAATAATCGGTTAAAAAAGTTATTCATTCTGCAAATACTTTCAAATTGTCTCGACTTTAAAGCGTCACTGATTTATTTAAGAACCTTCATATGATGATAATGAGTCAAATTCTATATTCGTTTCTGCGCAGCACGGTAGGAGAATGGTCATGGTCGCTTATTCGTGACCGGCGATGTTTTTGTCGAGTCGTGGGCCCGAGTCCTGGTGCCACAAAAACCCGTTGCGTATAGGGTTTAATGTACTTTAAATCTGTCGAGCCTCACAATCCTCACATTGGTATGATGTGGAAATTTGGAGAATAGGTTGTGTATTCTCGGGTGAGATTCGCCATCACACGGCAATAGCCCTATTTATCTAAACAATGATTAATCTGAATTCCATAAAATGAAAATTATGATTGATGACGCATGTTGATAAGGTCCAATTATATTTGACAAAATATTATCAGTATTATCTTTTA
>BMAO01003793.1:0-15908 GCA_019973975.1 Trichonephila clavata | reverse complement strand
AAAATATTACGAATGCTATAAAACTAATATTAAAAAAATTAATTGAGTTATATTCTCAAATCTCAATAATTAAAATCAGTATGCAATATGTTAAGAGTACTTTGACTGTGAAAGAAAATGTGTACAAGTAACCAATGCTTAAGAGGTTTTAATGTTTAAAATGCATTAAAAATAAGAAGAGGGCATAGAAATATTATTAATATTTCTTGAGTAGGTAACTTTAAAATACAAATTCTTAAGAAAACGAATGAATTCTGGTAGAAATTCACATTTTTATCAGTGCAATCACGATAAAAACAAAATCCAATTCTGTTAACAAATAAAGGTATATTCTTGTGAAGTTTGAGAAATATTAATGAATAATTGATTTGGTAATGAATAACTGATTCACGGGCTACCAAAAATGTAATTAAAAAGTAATTATAGAACTCCTTTTCGCACCTAACTTTTTACAAGCAATATCACTATGAATATTTATATACATAATCCCTCATTTCGTTGCATATTTACTTTTGTATAAATATCGCTCTTACTAAAGATTCCTAATGATTGGGCGTAGTATATAATTCTATTTCAATAACTCAATGTTCCCCTTAAGACCCGTCGTGCAGAGGTGATGATTCATGTTAAATCTGTCGTGACTCAAAATCGTTCCGTTAGCGTAGAGTGGAAGTGTGGAGAAGGAGTCTGACGTCAATTGCCCATGTATTTTTTCAAAGTGTGACATCAATCAACGATCACTCAATGGATCTTTATATTTTAAGTGTCTGAGATCGGTTCATAATGTACGCAGTATTTGCACATCGTCATCAAGAAAAATTTAGCAATATACTTATCAGATGCCAAAGTAAAAGAATAGGTTTGAAATCTCTTAGTATTTTTGAATGAAAAGATTTAAAAAGGAATAAATACATATAACTATACATATTCTATTCAGGAAAATTAAAGTTCGTAGTAAAAATAATTTCACATGTAGATTTCCATTTCTATTTTTAAATAATCAAATTTGTTTTGAATTATTCAATGTTTCGTTAATTTATTTAAAGAATATTTGCGCTTTATTTCGCCAACACTATCGAATACAGCGTTTTTTTATAATAATCTTGATAATACTATAATTTTATTGTTATTAAAATATATGTTTTATAAGTTCTTGATGTTTTTCTCTGTAGGGTTACATTATTACTTTGAGAAATCACGGAAAGAGCGCTTGGTCTGATGAAATTACTACCGAACATTTCATAGCCGATTTAGAGAATTTTATGGCCAATCAAAATATTTTAAGAGCAATTCTAGTGGCTCACAGTATTGGGGCTAAGCCAGCCCTGCACTTAGCTTTGAGGAAAGTATGTTTTTCTTATAGTTTACACTAATAAGAGATAAACTTCTATTCAAAAACATTAATGAAAGTAGCTAAGTCTATATAAATGATACTTGATATTTGAAAATATCAATGCTGTTCGATTGACGTTTCTATTACATGAAACACATTTTCCGTCATTGCCAAATTTCCTTAATAATTTCCCCTTAATTGTTTTCTGTTAAACTGCAACCCAATAAAGCCAGAGTTTCTAAGAACAAAACTATCTTAAAGAGGGGGAAATGTCTGATTTTACTTAGAGTTTTCCCTGTTAGATAATTAATGATAAACTACGCCAGGGGTTGACAACTTTTTAGCTGGGGCGTGCCAAATTAATCTACCTATATGATTCAGCGTGCCATACAGTAGGACATTTTTGAAACAATTCGATTCTCGCGATAATGCATACAAAGTTAGAGAATAGAGGTCAATAACATTGGTTTACATTTTTTTATACATGAGTTTTGCATCGTTTAAAGATATTTCTTAACATAAAAACAGTCAATAACATAAAAATAACATAGAAATAGTATTTCCCTTCATTATAGTTAAATCAAAAGATAAATAAATATTTTAATTCGAACTTGAAACTTCGAACTGCTCCACATTCACATCGCAAAATCAGGGCTATAAGGTGTGACTTTCGATTTGACACCATTTTGAGCATTCAGTTGTTAAACAATTTCTTTGCGGACTCTAAATATTTTTCCTGTGAGAAATGGTTTCTTACTTAGATATGTAGAAACACAAAAGCGGAAAGCTGAATACATGCATTTTTCTCTCTCCAAACAATTAAATCTCTCCAGCAATGGCATTCAATAATTTACAAAATAGCCTGACAATTTATCTTCCGATTTTTTTTCAGACTTTTTCGTAATTCCGTAAATGTCTATAATTCTGAAGTTGTTTGTCAAATAAGGTCCATTACAAATTTATCAACTTCCATCCACTCAAAAATTGACGAATTTGTAGAGTAATGCAGGGAAGATTTGTAGAGTACTCTAAGAATTGTACCGCATGTCGACCCCTGAGCTACTCAGATAATTCTGTAGACACTTCAAAAGTAACATTATTTAAATAAGACTCTTAAGAGTACTAAATATTAGATTTACTGAACTAACAAAAACTTTGTTTAAAAATGTTCAAATTACTAGGATAAATTGAAGTACTGCAGAAAAGACAAAAGCGATTCTTTAACAAGATAGGCAAAATTGTATTATATTTAATAAAGCTTCAAAGAGCAAAGCATATCGCAGAATCTTCGTGTCGTATCAGAAACAAGCGTAATTTGTGTTTCGTAATAATTTTTTAGATGAAATTATTTATTCTGTTTCCTTTCCAAACTTAAATCTCCCAAACGTATTAATAATTTCTTTGAACATCTTCAAAAAACTACTCAAGAATTTTCTTTCTTTCTTTTTTTGCGTTGTACAGGAAAAAATAAAAAAATTCTGAATTTAACTCATTAGAAGTGAAAAGAGTGCAGTAAACTATTTTTAGAGTAAGAAAAAAATTATGAAAACCCCTCCATGCTTCTGATAGAATCCTCTTCTATATCACAAACTCTACTACCAAAGAAGGCAAATCTCTCACGGTGAGAGTTTCCATACATTTCCATACTCAAGTCTTTTACAAAACAGAGAAGTCTTTTGAAATCTTGAAGTGCTGGAGTTGTACAATTTCTTCAAAATTTGTATTGGTTTTGATACTAATGAAAAAATTCCCTTGTTACCTGAAGATTTTTATTGTTTAAAATATATGTTTGAAATCCATTCATAAGACCCCTTTCTCCTTTAGATAAAGTTTTAGTTATTGTACTTGTTGATAAAAAACATGCTACATTTTTTAATTTTAAGGAATATTCGCCATTTAACGCTCGCACCCCCTTTTTACGAGGAAACCTAATATGTACGAATGCAATGCTCTTATGTTTTGAAGTCATTTATTTCAGGTATTATCACAGGCTTTCGACAAAATAGTATACATCTAGAGCTACACCTCTTTAAGCTCATAAAGTACATAATTTCTTTTAAATAAGTAGTATTTTGATATATGTAGAAGTCTAATTTTCTTAATGCTCATTTTTTTATTTTTATTTTTAAAGATATCATTTTCACACCCGTCTTATAACGCGTAAAAACTAAAGTAAGGAAAATAAATTTCATTTTGTCATAAGAAAATCAGTATTAATATTATTTTTGTACTAGTTAAATATAATCTTTGGAAGATTTCTAATAGTAACACCTATTTATTTACATTTTGAATATAAAAGAATATTTTACTTAACTTATTAACAATTAATATCCCACATCAATAATTACAGATATTTTGTGTCACATTTCAAATTTAGTTAACTAAGTACATTTCTACAACATACGTGAGGTAAGGGAGGTCTCAAATCCTAGAACTCTCATCAATAATCAATTAACTTGAGATAAGCTTTTTTTTAAATGTGAGCCATTGCAGATGTCCGAGGTTAAAACTCCCCCTTTCCCCAAAGAAGAATTCTCGTAAGAATGGTAGCAATGTCGTTGATGAATCTGCAAATTTTTTGTACAATAGAAACAATTTTTGAATTCAGGATACTTCATTTATTAAATATCCCTTTAAGTTCTACAAAATCAAGATTTTGGCAATGAATTGCCTATTTATGACCTCATAAGGTTCCACTTTCTATCTAATGGACCGAATTCATGTGACGTCATCACGTGATAAAGGCAATCAATTTTTTCCAGCCGTTTATTTCATGTACTTTAATGTTACCGAATTTTCTTTTTACAGAAGCTTTCTTTTAAAAAGAACACATTTGTAGACGATAATAACGCAAAGAGATTAACAAAATGCGCTTGATTTAAAAACATCCGCATAATATTAGAATTTATCTTTAAAAAATATGTTTGGATCTAAATGTTTGGACATTTTTAACCAATATAATCATATCTGAAATTGTATCTGAAGTACAACAACAAAAGTATGTGTCTAATGCCAGCTTTGAACTCAAACGAAAACACATGATAATATTTATCATGGGAATGTCTCTCATGAGTTTAATCCACTAAGTAAGAGAAAGGAAATTTTTTAATTTTTTTTACAGTTCGTGTATTAAATTCAGAATATTTAAATTTATACCAGCCTTACACAGGTAATAAATTCAAGAACTTAATGTCGTACGTTTTATGAAACTAAAAGACTTCATGTGTATTAGGGTGGGACCACGCAATTTTTTTCTTTTTCATATCTATAATCTAGTTCAGTTGTTTTGCCTAAACTATGTAAAAAGGGGGGAAAAACCTTTAAATGTAAAAAAGTATCCTCTGCTTGTGTGTTGTTTCCGAGAACGGTATGAGATGTCACTGCGCTTCAACAAATATGCGAGTTCTCGTAAGGCTGAACTCGCGAGCTGAAACGGTGATTTAAAAAATAAAATATTTGTGTGTGAAAAACTTTCATTCTTGCATTTTCAAGTACAGGATAGTACAGCTAATTAATATGTACTATAACAGTTATTATTAATTAAAAAAGTCCTATCATCGTAATATAAGCAAAAATTTATTCGTTCAAAATATTGATATCTTAAAAAAGGAACCTGCTCTACTTTTTGAAGTTATAGACCAGGTGGTTTTCAAACTTTTTCGACTCACGGAACCCTTAGGTGTTTTAGGAAGCTCCATTCCACACATACATAGAAGAATATATCTTAATATAGTATTTAAAGTAGACCAACATGTTATAGGTACTTTATTTACAATTTTAAAAAAAGTATTTTGTATTTGTTATTAAAAAACTTTAAAGTAATTTTAGTATGATTTACTCACATTAATGATATTAATTTGTGAGATGTGTGTACCCATGCATTACATTTAGTAACTGGAATATGTACTTGCATCTTTTTACACAAAAACTATTGAGAATTATCTGCAGCAGTATTCCACATTCTGCGTTTAACTTGTTTTTATACTTTATTTTTGTGGCCACACACACTCACGAAAATATATTTCCCTTATATACATTGTGTTATGAATGTCATTAAAATGCTTATAGTTGTGTGAAATCATTTTTTTTCAAACAAAAATTTAGGAGCTGTTCTTGCTTAAATTTATAGTAGTTCAAACACTTCACTTTATTTTTACTTGATTAGTTTAACTTTCAATATAAATTGAACATTACCAAGAAATACGAACATGTTTTTATTTATGCATACAACAAATGGTTTAATTTAAAGTAAAAATAAAGAAAAACCAAAGGAAAACTTCCAAAATGAAAAGTTTCAGAAATATTTTAAATAAATATATGCGAACTTTTATTTCAAAAAATTGAGAATACATCAATGAAATTTTTGTAAATATTTTGCATACAACAAAAATATCAATATTTAGTTACATGTCCTTTGGTTTTATGATGCCCTGTAAACGCGCGGTGGAATTGATTCGACCAACTTTTGGGTGGTATCTGAAGATATTTACGCCATTCTTCTTGCAACGCGTTTTGAATGGGTTTTGTTTTGCATTTTTGAACCTCTGTTTCGAATGTGGTCCACAAATGTTCAATGACATTGATGTCTGGAAACTGTGGTGATGTTTGTAACTGCTGTTTCCAATGAAAAAGACACCATATTTGGAAATTGCACGCCATGTGTTAAGGGCCAGTTTTCTGTTGGTCAGTGAAATTTCCATTTAAATCCAAATTTTTAGCACTTTTCTTTAGAATGTTGCGAAATATATTCAAGTAAAACATATGGTTCATAATGCCATCTATAAAAACTAAATTTCCTTCCCCGAATGAAGCCATACAACCCCAAACCATGACGGAGCCACCATCATGTTTAACTGCAGGACATAATTTTTTAAATCCAAAGCGGTATTGGGCTTTCTCCATACGGTACGACGACCAAAAATGCGAATTTATTTTCACATCTCTTAGTATAACTTTCTTCCAAAAGTTATTGATCTTCAATTGGTGAATTTTTGTGAACTCCCAACGTTTTTTCTGATTTTGCAAGCTGATGTGAGCGTTCTTTTTAACGTTCTTTTGTGTGAACGTTCTTTTCTCGATTTTTATACCCAATTTGTCTAATTGCATTTCTCACAGTTTCAGCATTAACAATTCTGCCTATGATTTGAGAAGTTTCTGCAGCAAGTTTGGCTGCCTTCCTTAGCCTTGATTCCTTTCAAAATATTCTTTTTCGGGATATTATTCAGAATAAATTTCCCCTTCCTCTCTTTCGCATTTATTTTTAAGCAATTCATTATTTTAAAATTTTATAATGATTTCCTAGACATTCTACCAACAATTTTAGCTATTTCGCGATAAGATATTTCATTTTTAAATAATCTTAATACGAATTTCCTTACATCAACACTCTGATTTCTCTTTTAGAATCTATTTTCTAATTAAAGTTTGGCTTTAAGTTCATCTAACAAACTTAATCACACAAAAATTATCATTGAAAAGGTTTATATTAAAAATTATATTAAAATAGCAGTCAAGTAGAAAATATTTAGTGGTAGTTAAATATATTTTTTAAGTGTATATTCTTAATTTTTTGAGGCAAATATCTGCATATGTTTATTTAAAATGCTTCTGGAACTTTTCAGTTCAAAGGTTTTTCGTTGATCGTTCTTTACTTTTACTTTAAGTAAACCATTTGTTATGTGTAAAAAATAAAAACATGTGTTTCCACTTCTCGGGTAATGAGCTATTTATATTGAAAATTAAATTAATCGAGCAAAAGTAAGGTGTATATTCTCAACTTTTTGATCTAATGTAGACTATTAACGTTTAATCTGTTGATATGTCGATATGTTGTTCTCTCACCTTCATTATAGATGTTCCCGCAAATGTGAAAAAAAAGGAACATTTTCTATTAGAAAACTATTTAGTTGTACAAAACGCTGTATTAATGAGATTTCGACGATTTCAAGTTCGGCAATTGCGTTTTTCTTGTGGGTTTTTCAAAAAGCGATCACTTATGTTTCGTAGAAAACAGCGATCAGCTTTTGATCAAGTATCCGAGTTCGATAGAGGAAGGATAGTGGCCTACCGAGATTGTGGATTATCTTTCAGGGAAATCGGTAGTCGTGTTGGATGAAACCAAACAACTGTAATGCGGATATGTGACCGTTGGATGCAGGAGGATACGACTGACCGATGTGGTCGATCGCATCCACCTCAGTGCACCACTTCACGTGAGGACAGGCAAATTGTGCGCATGGCAGTGACGGATCGCTCAGTCACATCACGAACCATAGCACAGCACATTGAGTCTGTAACGCATCATTCAGTGTCTGCGCGTACCATTCGACGCCGTTTACAGCAGAGTGGTCTGTCCGCAAGACGTCCATTGCTTGGTCTACCCTTGACGCAGAACCACAGAAGTCTCCGCCGCTAATGGTGCGACGAAAGAAGGATGTGGGTGGAAGAATGGAATGAAGTTGTCTTTACTGACGGTTCACGCATCTGTCTGCAACACCACGATGGTTGGATTCGAGTCTGGAGACACCGTGGAGAGAGGATGCTAAACAGCTGCGTTATGCACCGCCACACTGGTCCTGCACCGGGTATTTTGGTATTGGGCGGTATTGGATATCACTCTCGCACTTCTCTAGTACGCATTGCCGGTACTTTAAACAGCCAGCTCTACATCTCCGAGGTGTTGGAGCCAGTTTTCCTTCCTTACCTTCAGGTCTTGGCCACAACCATATTTCAACAGGATAATGCGCAACCACAAGTGGCACGCATTGTCCAAAGGTTATTCGTCAATCACCAGATTGAATTGCTTCCCTGGCCGGCTCGCTCTCCGGATCTTTCATGGATAGAAAACATGTGGTCCATGGTTGCTCAACGATTGACCCAGATTTCACCCCCAGCTGCCGCACCAGATCAACTTTGGCAACGTGTGGAAGCTGCTTGGTCTTCTGTACCCCAAGAACACATCCAAAGTCTCTTTGAATCAATACCGAGGCGTATTGCAGCGGTGATCTCCAACAATGGCAGCTACTCTGGCTACTGATTCTGGCAGGAACCATACTTCACAGAAGTCTATAAATTTAATCATTTGATACTTGGTCAACATGTTATCTACAAAATAAATTTTGTTGTGCTATCTCTTGTATTTCTTGGTGTTGCATTTACGGTGGCCAACAAAAACTATAATAAAACTTTAAATCTATATTACTGACTTCTCTTTAACAACTCTGCATGCATTATCGCGGGACTCGAATTGTTTCAAAAATGTCCTTCTGTGTGGCACGCTGAATCATATTGGTAAATTGGTTTGGCACGCCACGGCTATAAGATTGCCGATCCCTGAAATAGAGTATAGTGATTGAAAGTGGTAAGAAAATTGGGGAACTACCCTGAAGTATATAAGAACGTGTAATTGTAGATGTTATAACAAATTACTTTTGAAAATTTTACTTATAGCTAAGTATTTGGTATTATATACACTGACGGGTATATAAAAATCACAACACTAAGTAGGAGTTGTGCTAGATAAATGAATTTTGGAAGGCGTGCTTATATATCTGATAGATTAATTTGATTCAAATTTCGTGTAAGGATCATAAGTGGGGCGCTAGTAGTGTCATTACACGCATGCGAAACAGGTGTATTTTAAATAGGTTCTGCAAAGTTTGTGAGCGTTATTTATATATTTTACGTAATAAGTTGATGCTTGTCAAGAAGTCCTTTAAGAAGAGGAATTCATTATAAACCACTCACTGAGTTTGAACCAGATCGTATAATAGAGCTAAGGTAAGGCGGATTTTCTTTCCTCGATATTGCAGAAAGACTTTGTAGGAATGTATCCACTGTGTATGACTGTTGACAGCAGTGATCCCAGGAAAGCAGTAGTTCAAGAAAACCGGAATCCAATCACCACACGGAACATCTCTGACAGGGAATATCACCGTATTCACCTCATGGCTGTGGAGAAAAATTGTACATCTGCAGCAGAAATTATAGCCTTTGTTGACGCCAGAATGATGCATTGGACTGTATCAAATCGATTGTTTGAGGAATAGCACCAAGCTAGACGCCTTAAGACCTTCATACCATTAGCTCCAAATCATTGATATCTGCCACTTCAGTGATATCACGTTAGAGCTCATCGGAAGGTCGATGTGTTGTGTTCCCCGATGACAGCTGTTTTCGTCTTGGTGCTAGTGACATTGATTATATTAAGGTCATGTTAGTGCCTTCAAACAACCTTTCTGGGGCCTAGACACATTGTATCTGCACCTGGAGTTACGGTTGGGGGAACAATCTTCTATGATAAACAGGAACACTTTTGTGATTATTATATGCACACTGACTGCAAAATTGTACGTCAGTCTGATGATTGAAAATGTTTCTCTGCCATTTTTGAACAAAGAAGTGTTTTCCAACAGTGTAATGGACACCTTTATACCCCAGTTGCAACCTGACATGCTTTATAAACAGTCGAGGTATTGTGTCTGCCTGCTAGGTCATCAGATCTTTCTCCGATCGAGCAAGAATAAGACATCTACAGCGTTAACCACATCCAGAATTAAACACCCATATATGGACCTATCGAGAGCAACAGGCATTTAAGTCCATCCTACAAACTGATATCCGGTATCTGTATGATATATTGGAAGCACGCTTGCATGCTTGTATTCAAAATTCTGGCGGTTACATCGGTTATTTATGTGCCATCATTTTACGTTTGAAATGGATCTTCTCGCGCTTACATTAACCTGTGATCTTGAAACTTTAATCAGTTAAATATGTTACCTAAACAAATGTATTGCCAAGATTTCATTATTCTTCAATAATTTTTTTTTCGTGTTGGCTTTTTCTCCCATTATTGTGCATATATGTATACATTGAGAATTTTTTTAAAAAAAAAGTTTAAAAAAATGAAAGGTACCGAAGACAACAAATTGAAACAAACAGTTAATGTGTTTATGGAAAATTGAAACAAAGTATAATCAAAACATTTAAATGAAAAAATTGCTCGTTTCAATGTATTTAATTTAGGAGCAATTACATTATTAACAGTTTTCTTCTTGTGTACTTTGCATGGAATGAAATAAATGCAAGTTGATGCTTTAAGAGCAATTTTCGTTTTCCTTTAAATATTAGTCATATTTGCAATGTTATTAACTTTTTATGTATTCATATTCTGACATTTGTATAGTAAAATTAACAACTTAATATAGTGGTCCTTAATTATAATTACCGTATCACTTTTAATATATAACTCTCGTAATCCATTATTGTTCTTTTGAAATATTTTATATGCAATCATGTTGTATTTCCTTCTTGAAATAAATAGCCTGAGATGGTTGAAAAATTAGTAGTAGAAGAGATGAGGATACATAGAGATGACAATCAGGTGCAGGATTATCAAGAATTTTTGCTCAAGTTAAAATTAGCAGAGGAGTATGTGGAGAAGTTTCCCCCTTCTATGTCCGAGACAGAGGCGCATAAGAAACTTCAGCAGCTGACTTCGTTCATTGTTTTCAAAGTATGCTGTTAATTGTGTTCTTATTCTAGCTCTAAAACTGCACTTCCAGTAAAAAAATCATTTAAATTAAATGGTAATAAAGGTTTTTGAAAGATCCATATAATAGGTATAAAATTACCTCATGCTTGTTTCTTATATTATTAGCTTTCATAAAAAAAGCTACGACCCTTATACAAACTTCAGAGTAGAGTTCCGAATTTTTTTGTTTAATTGAATTTTTGATTAAATCAAAATAAAACGATTAAACTGTAATAAAGAAATAAAAACAATGTTTTTAAATAAATTCGTGCTAATTTTGCTAAAATTCATTTCACTGGAAGGATCTGAGCTAAAACTTTTTGAATCGAACTCAAACTTTCATTATTAAAAAGTTATGCATTAAGATCAACTTCGTCTAAATTTAAACTCTACTCTCTATTTATTGGTCAAAACTATTTTAGTATGCCTTTACAAATCTCCTGATACCTAATGAAATTAATTCAATTTGGATATATAGAACTAATTTCAAGTTCGAATATTAACTTTATAGTTTTATTTTTTAAATATTTTAACTTAAAATTCATTACAAATCTTCAGAAAAATTTAATTAATTAAAACTCATTTAATCTATTGGAGAGAACTTAATTCGAAATATTTGATTTAGAAGTATTTCTGTATAAAAAATTCGTTTTCAAATTATACTTTTATGAATACTAACAATACTGTTTATGATAAGTTATTATAACATATGAATAAAAACATTTAAGCATTGTCTTAATTACGAAACGTAATTTTCGGCCCGATGGAAGTCAATAAGAATTTTTTAACTGTGAACGGTAAAAGAGATACCTGAATACACATACATCATTTGTAATAACGTTTCATAAAAGCAAAAAAAAAAAAAATAAAAATATTTCTTAGCACAATGTTTATATTTTTTTAAAAAAAATCTTAGTCTAAACATCTTGGTCTTATATTAAATGTCTTAAAAATAATTTCTTCTTTTTCTATTGTAGAAAGTAGCAGGTGAAGCCTCCAAACCAAAACCAGTGGCATTTACCTTACCTATCTATAAAGATAAAGATGGAAGATTCAAATGGAATGTTCACTTGAAGCCTATCCTTCGCAATCTTGAAACCATAGAAGTCTTTGATTACGAGTTAGAGGAAAAAGAAGTTTACTTAGGAGACACTTTATTTATATCAGCAGAATATTCTAAATTGCAAGTGTAAGTTTACTTGAAATTAACTCTGTTTTTACTCTACCTCCATTCTTTTTTCTTTAAAAAAAATTCACGTTTATATATTTGGTCTGGTGCAATATGTTGAATCTCATTAACATACACATACACTGATTCGAGATAATTTCGAAATTATTCAATACTGATTTACTCGCATTATTATTTCATTTTCTTTTGATAATCCTGAAACTGCACAATTTTTGTATAGGATAATCGTAAGATGTTCCGACAGAAAGAGTGATACTATCCTTCATATCGAACAACATTTACATTGGAATCTAAGATCATAAGTTGGCCAGAAAAGCAACAAAAAAAAAGCGTTTTCAACGGACTATGCCCCGTGTGATTTTTATTTAGAGTACCCCCTGTCAGCCTTACGGTGGACCAATTCTATTTATTTGTTCTTTTTTTCGTAAAATTCGTTCTTGGCGCTCCTTTTCACTCAAATTCATCACTGAAGTTGCATCGTCCAACACTTTATCGATAAAGTTCTCAAATTTTGGTAAACCTGCAGCTCTTACAGCTTTCTGGAATGAATGAATATTAACGTCGCACTGATTAGCAACACGAGGGCTTTTGGCGACGATCCGAGTAATTTTGAACCATGGTCAAGTGACGCGGACGACACCTGAGCTGGCACCCCCTCTCCTAACTACCACACCAACGGGAGGACGTTTGAGCTCTCGACAGATTTAACGTGCATCGCTTCCCTACACGGCGGATCTTTAGTGGTACTAGGATCGAACTCATGACACGCTAGGCATGATCCTATGCCTAGACCACTTGGCCACCGCGGCCACTACAGCTTTCTGGAAAGTTGAGTATTTAGTTCTACTGGTTGCTGATAAGTCTTCGTATGAGATAATGCCTTTCTTCTCGTGCAACGATTCCAGTCCAGGTAATCGTTGCGATATATTTCTGCGAGAGCTTGTAATAACGTACTATCACAATCGTAAGAAACAAATTATATGGTTGTCAATTCATAGCGTAGGACAAATGCGAAGTCGGGGTTGCGAAATATGCCAGTTATCTTGAACGTTGATATTGTTGCGGTAGTACGTAATAAATCTATTACAACAGAATAACGAAAAACATTTTTTATATAGAAAGAGATAAAATATGCAGATGCATCGTTTAGTTTCATCAGAGGAGGTAAAAGAAAAATCGTAAAATGTGCCATACGGGTGGTTGGAAAAAATGGATTCTATTGAGAAAGTACTCTACAAATTGAGAAATTTGTACGAACGCTGTCAAATAATAATGTTACCCAAGGAGAACATTTTGACGATGGATGTGAATGGGCAATTTAAAACATTCAAGATGAGGAATATTACGGCAAGTTCCCTAACTTTTGGATCTTACTTCGTGTAGTATATGTACTATATATATAATTACCTAATATGTTTTTTAACTCCCTAATTTTAATTTAATATTTATTTCAAGAAAACTATACTATTGACACATTTCTCTATTTCTTTTTATTTTCTTATCTATTTCGATATAAGTGATATTCTAGGCATAAATATAAAAGTAAACTGACTTCATATAAAAGATTACATAACTGTTAGATAATTAAATCTCTGTGTTAACTCGTCTAATTAACTCGTCTGTGTGTAATTAAGCATTAATTACTGTACACATTTGCCAACATAATTAATTAAATTAGAAAAGCAAAAAATATGAAGTTATCAGCCTTTAAAAATGTGGAAATGAAGCTGGCTCTGAAGACAAAATGCATATGTATATTTCAGCGAATCACTCTGTTGAAAATGGAAAATGATACAAATATAGATAATAGAAATACTGTTTTTGAAGAGTTAATTAATAATTATGGTTATACTAAACTCAGTAGCGCAACAGCCCTTGAGGTCTAAGACCTATTCTGTGCCCATCTCAATATTCGTGATTTTGGATGCTGAGGTGCATGAGTAGATGTTCCGGTCAGGTAATTTGTCTGACGCAAAACCTCCAGTGTTTAGTTTCCAAGCAAGCTTAACTATAATTCAAGCTCTAGTTGGTTGCTAAATATTACCGTGAGTGCCAGAGTCAAACTGATACTCAAGGGATCTTTTACATGACACATAATAATAATATTCAGAATCAATGTTTACTATCGTTTTAAGTAAAATCCTAGTCGCATAACTGTTCATAATACAAGGTCCTTTTAGTTATCCGATATAACGAGAAATAAACTTTAAAATTTGTAAATCATTACTGTACACTTCGGAACAGATAAATATAACGAAGAATTTTGCTATTTAAGACAAGTTGAAAAGCACAGTTTTGTGTATATATTTAAAGAAAATGATATTGGGGTATATATATTTTATTTATACATGTACTGATATTGTTCTTATTTTCCCCCATTTTACAGGATCGAGGAAAAAGAAATAATACTAAAGCATTTTCCAAATGCTGAAGTTTTTACTGCTAAAGGTGTTTTTCATTGTTACCACACAGAAAAGGCTTTGAAATTTGTGGAAAAAATGATAGATTTTATTGGCGAATGATTTTTATATTTTATACTTAATTAAAATTTTTAAAAAATGCTATTTTTAATTTCCATGTTTTTAAATGTATTTTTCAATAAAAAGATTTTATATAAAACAATGCAAATATTAAATTTTATCTTAACAAAATTTGAAATATTTATTTGTTGTCGTGTCCTTCCCGAAGGGAAGGAATGCAAGTTGCCAGAGCCTGAGACAGGTTGAACTTCTACACTGTAGATGACGACACCACCTATCTCCACCTCCGTGATTTAGGCATGGAACTAGAGGGGTGGGAAATATTCACCAGCTCATTGCAACCGTGGTTTCTGCAGCGACCGCCCACAAGATTTTCGGACCCACTGATTTAACGAGCACGTACTTAGAGACATTGAACCCAGATCCTCCGGTCTGAAGTCCGATGCTCTAACCACTTGGCTAAAGATGTGGGGGAGGGGTCCTAACTGGCACCCCTCTCCCTCTGTCCAGCACGTCTCTAGGTGTGGGGGGAAACAAAGCATCACCAACAAACTCCATAATAACAATTAGATTTATTCAAACTTTGAACACACACTTAAACAATCACAAGTTAGATTATAAGAAGAAACCTAGGAGGGATATCTAAAGCGTTGATTATTATCCTAATATTCAATTCTAAGTAAACCCGACTACCAGAAATAGATAAGGAGAACAAACACTAATGAACCTCTGGCCGATTCTGATTCTACTATCTTTAATCTTCAATCTAATAATTTAATCTCAGAAATTACCTTTTAAACGTGCGCAAATTTTGTGAAGTAAATACTTAAGTATTCACACTTACTTGACAGCTTCACAGCTCCTTCTCCCTTTACATCTACAAAACCTATATATATATATATATAGACTTAATATAGTCGAACTAATTAACATATATGTATCTCGTGTTTTTCTTGAAAGGCTGTGAATTAATATAAATGCTAGCCCCAAAGTTTCCCCAAGAGGATTAGTAAGAATATCTCGCGAAAAGCCCCGTCATAAAGATATATATATTTTGTATAATTTCATTCAATGTTTTAAATATTTCTCTTTGTTGTGTTATTCATATTTTAATTTCGAGCAACTTTTAAATACAAAATCAGCTGTTAAATCTGCATGAGTCGGAGAATTTAAGTGTTTTTTCTCGAGAGAAACTCAACATGTCTTTACGTTTGTTTCTTTTTTTTTCTATGTTGTCGGTTGCGTTTTCTTATTGTACTATTTCATGAATAAAATGCTGTTTTGGCATATGACTTTTAATTTCACTTTCTTTCTCATTTTCGAATATGAAGTTTTAACAAATATAGGATTACCGAACTAAATGTTTTACAT
>BMAO01003792.1:0-79229 GCA_019973975.1 Trichonephila clavata | reverse complement strand
CGGTCCTGCATCTATAAAATTCCTATACATGCTGATAGGCATTTCTCCTTCTTATTCTATTCAAAACACAATATTGTAAACACACTCCGACCTTACAAAACACTTCTCGGAATCAACACAATTTTTCTTTTATGCAGTGTTTCTCCTTCTGCGTCGTCTAAAGGGGCTGGAATATTAATCATTTGCACGTCCCAGCCTGTTCTTCCTTTCATGTAATTTTGACGTTCGTCAGATCATTCTTTCCTGGTGTTGTAATATTAATGGACAGCAATGTATATTTTGTCTGAAAGTACAATTTAAAATAGCTTCCCAAAATTTCAATTTTAACTGATACAACTTCCGAGAAGCAACATTATGTACTTTCAAAAGTCTGTTTGAAAAAGTATTGTTGAACAAAAAAAATTATCGTTAAGTGAAACTTGATACGTTTTTTTAAAATATAGAATTCTAAATTATATTAGAAGATTAATTAAAGTTGTTTCTGTACCTGCTAATCGAAAAGTTTCAAAGGATAACTACAACACTAACAAATTGCCGGCAATGACTGGTCTTTCATTTCAAGTGCAACAAACCATTAAGTTTGTTTCATTTTTATTAAAAAGGTGCTTATATGCGTTAAATGTTAACAGAAAATAGTTGTAGGGAATTAATTATACCATCAGAAAACTGGGAAGAAACTCACATGGACATATTTTTAAGATATTGCGAAAAATGTTTCGTTAAACTGATTGAAAGATACTTTACAGGCAGTTATGCTCTCTTAGAGGAGATGCTGTCTACTTTACAAAATTTTATCTAATTTCTATAACAAAATCTTGCATGAAGCAATATATATATATATATATATATTCATATGATACCGCTTACTATAGCTGGCTATACCTGACTTACTATAGCTGATACCGATTGAGCTGACTATACCACTACAATAAAAAAATAACCTTTAACATTACTCAAAATTTCTTTTTTTTTTAATTGCAAATATATCCTACATATAAAACAAAAGACTTCATAACTCTCGGGATGAAAAGGTTTATTTTATTTATTTATGTTTTTCTTTCCGTAATCTTTGTCCATGCTTCTGTATATCATTCATATCAAATTCATAACCCGAAGAAAATCAGTTTTATAATCTAGACCTGTGACTCTATGCCACTGCGCAGCGGCTCTTTTGCGTGGCGCCAAATTCTTGGTGTGTCGCCAAATTTTCTTAAATTTCTTAAAGTAATTAATTATTCCCTGTGAAAGTAATAAAATCCGGAACTGAATCATTCAGCTATTTTATAGAAAGAAACTAAGAATATTTGAGGTGTATTTAACTTATTCATTTATTGGATAGATGGATACAAAAAAATTTGATTGTTTTCGTAATCATTTTTGATATGGATATACCTGTATATGAATTAACTTTGAATGAAGAGAAAGAACTAATTTCACTCTATAATAGTCAAGATTTAATTTCAAAATAGTTGGAAGAGTCAATTAATTCATTTTGGATTATCTCATGTAGTAAAATAAAGACTTGAAAAGTATTCTTACAATTTCCTGCATCTTATTTGCGTGAATTCAGATTTTCATCACTAGCAATAAAAACACAAATAAATTATAGTTTTAAGAAAACTAAAAAACACCATTTATAGTTAATCGAAGTAAGTTGTAACTTAATCTCTCTTAGTCGCCAAATCTGAAATGAGTCGCCAGATGCGGAATGGGATCTGAAAATGGGAAATCGTTAATCCTGATCAAGACAATGGAACAAAATTATAAAATTATTGTATTGTCATCGGTCATGGACAAGGGAGCAAAATTTCGAATTTATCTGACCTTTTAAGGTGGGTAAAAATTGAGTTCAAAGATTCCGTAACATACAAGTGAAGTTTATAAAAGAGTATTAAAAACAGATCGAGACTATGAAATGAGAGTTATATTATCATTTTTACTAACAAATAAAAACGAAATTATCAAAGATTATCAAGTTCAAATTTCACATTAAATGTATTCTTATAATTAATTTGTAATTAATCACTCAATACATATTTTTTTTCCGTACATATTGATTTACTTAACATTGAAAATTATTATCATAAATTATTTTACGTAGAGAGAGAGAGAGTACTACAGATAAATAAAATTCTTAAAAACTTATTTAATTGTTAGTGTGCCGCCAAATTTTTTGAAATTGTTAAAAGTGTATCGCAACAAAAAAAAGTTTGGTCTGGCCAATGTAACGGAGTATAAGTAAACGTTTTAATAAATAATCCGCAAGTTGTTTTTATTATTTCCAATAAAAATAAAAAGAATCGCAATGTGTTCCATTGATCTCCAGTGTGCAGATGAAAAACAATAGTAATTGAATGAGGCATGCCTGAATTTTTCCCGTATTCATGAAACAGATATGAAAATATGTGGAAATTATGTAAGACCCTATTTTCATATTTTTAATTGTTCGAGCAGTTATTTTTGTGTACTAAATAAAAGGAAATCAGATGCAGAACTATTAACGATCTTCTTTGTGTGGGCTGTCTTGAAAAAACTTACTTCGAACAAGATTTGGTAAAAGAGGCAACGGATAATGTTCAATAAGAAATATTATAAGAGAAAAGTTGATTTGATCACTACTTGGTTGTCTTGATGACAGACTTGGTGGCAAATTTGGTCCCTAAGTCTGGCCAAATTTGGAGGCAAAAACAGATGCCTCTATATAAATCTAGAAGGGCTCTACGATAATTATTTGTTAAGCTATAACACTAGAAGTCTCTAAAATGTGTACTTCACAGCTATTATAAAGACAATGCAGTGAAGCAGAAATAGGAGAGTCGAATTTAATAGCCACCGTGCTTTTCATTTGCCAGTGGGATATTGTGACTAAGGATTTAAACTGGTGTGCTCTACGTTTGTGTGAGGGTCGTCTGAATGGCGTAGTTGACTTGGCGCTAGACTTAAGTGCACAAGTTTGCGGGTTCGACCTCGGCCGAAGTCGGTGGATTTTCATCACGTAGGAAATCGACAACGTCCATGCCGTATGATTATACGGCATGTTAACGATCCAAGAGTGTCTTGGGTGCTTTAGGCAAAATTAAGTTTTTGATACGATTTCGTATCGTCAGAGCTCAAGGCCTCCTCTGGAGAGAAATCTGGTCATCAAAATTACATTGTGGCAATTAGTATCCACCTGTATGGCGCCGCACTAAAAAGGGATACCAGCTCCCGGAGAATGTACTAGGTCTGGCAACGGTAAAATACCAGTCTGCACAGCCCCATTTAAAAAAATTGTTTATGTGAACTTTTGATTAATGCTATTATGTATTCACATGCGTATTTTAATAGTTCCCGGTTGAAAAAAGATATTGTATTTATTTAAGTATTTCAGAATAAACTTCAATTTATGCCGAACGAACCTGTTTCGGAGAATTTCTAACTCCACATTTGCAAGCCATTCAACCAAGTTACAATGTATACGGCAAATTAATGTTGAAAATATTTTTGTCTTTTCCTTGTGTACACCCTAATAGACTTTTACAAGGTGTTTAGTACTCTCAGTTTCAACATTTTTATATTTTTTTCATTTCTAAGAATTTTTTATTTATTCGCCCAGATTCATGAAATTTCCGCGCCATTCTTGTGCTTAAGCCATATCCCGTGACAAATTGCCAGTCATTAGTGTATCGTCTTTCTGTTTTCTCCGCTCTTTCGTAATTTTCAGTTACCTGGTTGCCATGACGACGACTTCTCCAATTATCATTATCCTGCAATTTAGAAGATTCAGACAAGATAATCGTGTTAGAAAAATGATAAAAGAGTGTCGATTAAATAAAGTAGTTCTTTTTTTTTTAAAAAAAAAAGAATCTGCTTTTTATAAAATCAACTTTATTTGCTTCGTTTAGTTTAATAGAACTACATAAAAGATTTGAAAAGGTACTAAATTAAAACAGTGGACTGAATAATATTTTAAAATGACTTTATTTAAGTTGGGATGGATTAAAAACAGCTCAAATATAAATAGGAACACCAGGTGTTTCAAAATAATATAGAACAAAACAGTAAAATTTTTAATATCTGAGATGATGCAGACTTTTTTGACAGATAATTTAAGATCTAAAAAAACATAGAATGTATGAACTATGACAACTAAAAAATATTTATGTAATGCATTGAAATTTTGAGCAGGAAAGAAAAATTGTGGGTCATACTTGATACAGCCTTCTATTCAATAATAATTATTTTCCATATGATATCACACACAAAATGTCAAATCTTGTTTAGAAACGGACTTTTGCTTCCTGCAACTACTGATTTAATGTTGTAATAAACTGTCACCGAGAAATATTTACACTGCTGTTTGTAAAAAATGCATCACCATGAAGGAATCATCAGAATTAAATGAACTTTGCAGCAAATATCAATTATAGGATGTTACGTGAAATAGTAAAGTTTCAGAGCCACCACGCGTACGTGGCGTCCGCCCTCTGAACTGATGCTGAAAGCGTATAAAAAGAGGGCTGTAGCAGGATGTTGAAAATAGTTAATGATTATTTGTTAGTGGCGAACTTTTAGTGAGACCTAAGTATGCCTCTACGACGAAATAAGGAGAAATTCCATCAACTTACGGAGTTTGAACGGGGTAGGATTATCGACCTTCGAGAAGGAGAATTTTTCTATCGCGCAACAGGAGCTCGTGTGCAGCGAAACAGTTCCCAGTGATGCGAGTTTGGAAGCAGTGGACCGACGAGTACCGAACAACTCGAAAAACTGGCAGTGGACAACGGAAGGTAACGCTAGCCCGCGATGATCGACACCTGCTTTTCATGGCGGTGAATGACCGTACAGTACCCTCCAGGCAGTTGGCAGCAGGATGACTAATGGCTACAGGTGTACTAATAACGACTTCGTCAATTCATCGATGTCTTCTGCACCGTGAATTGCGTGCAAGAGTGCCTTTATATAGGATCCCCCTCTCGGCAAATAATCGACGGCTGCGTCTGCAATGGACTCATGAGCACACAGCCTGGCAAGCCGATTGGCACCAAGTTGTTTTTACAGATGAATCACGCTTCTATTTGTGGGGCCATGATAGCCGCATTCGTGTTAAACGCTATGCCGGTGAACGCTGCCTTCCAGAGTGCGTTATCGAACAATATAGGGGCCTAACACCCGGAGTTATGGTTTGGGGTGTGATTTCGTATCATAGATGATCCAATTTGCTACGAATTGAGGGTAATCTCAATAGCAACAGGTACGTCCGTGTAGTGCTACAGCCCGAAGTCGTTCCTTTCCTTCAAGGTATCCCTGGAGCTATCTTTCAGCAGGATAATGCAAGCCCACATGTTGCACAGACTGATCGAGTCTTCTGTTCAGCCCAAAACATGCAACTTCTTCCATGGCCTGCTTATTCGCTGGATATGTCGCCTATTGAGCCCGCGTGGGATTTAGTTGGTTGGCGACTCGCTCGTGATCCGCATCCTGCAGCTTCAAAGGACTGACTTTTGCTGCGTGTACAAGTAATATGGAATTCTCTTCCACAAGCAGACATTCAAAATCTGTTTGACTATCTGCCACGTCGTATAGCAACACTTATTGCAGCGCGTGGTGGCTACACCAAATACTGATTTCGGACAATTAATATAATATATTTTTTTTTGCTTTGAAAATTTCATCATTTATTTGTACTATTACAAGTCGTTTGTGCATTAAATTTCATTTAATTTTGGTGATTCCTTCATAGTGTTAAATTTTTTACAAACAGCAGTATATATATAGGGAAAAAGTTATTAGGTTTTTATAAAAGCGTTAAATAAAAAACTATTTTTCATTTTAATTGACTCGGCAAAACAAAGTTGCGCGTAATTAAAGTTTCTTCTTATTTTGAAGAACAAGACACCATTTGGAAAACATTAAGAAATAAAAAAAAATATTAATTATTAGCATAAATTCGTTCAATTAGAGAAGACGTGTTTATCCCTTTACTATACTGTTTTAATAAAATTTGAAATATTTCCGTGAATAAATTTTTCACTTTAACATATTAAGCTAAAAATAGTTTAAGATTTACAATACAACAGACAAACATGGAATATATTTCTTAAGGTATCCGACTACAAGCGACAAATTAAAAAAAAATGCAGATATGGAATTTTTTTTGTAATTTTTAGATTTGTTTAGTATATTTTAAGAAAAATATGCAAAAATTAAGAAGAGAAAAAGAAATTTTTATTATAAATTGGGACAAAATTGGGGAAAATTTACAAAAGATATCATAAATGGGGCCCATTCTGTACCAAAAATTTATGAACAAATTTTCAACTTTTCAATTTTGATGTGTTGCTATGTTATTCGTTTTTAAAATGACCTTCAGGATAAGAAATATTTTAATTTTTACAAAAACTAGAACACTTTATCTTAGTTATTATATGAAATTGCTTAAAAAAAACAGTGATTATGTTAACATAAGGGACTGTAAATTTTGTAATAAATCACGGTGATTGATAAATCTGAAGGGTAAAACACTTCTACTATTATAAAGAACATACACACAAAAAAATTCAGTTGATTATTTTTAAAACTTTTTCAGCAATTACTGTCCCCGTTAGAGCATTTAAAAAACACACATTTCGAGTAAAACGCGTTTTAAAGTATGGCATATATTTTGCTTAAATAATGACATCTGCTTTAGCTAAACATTTGTAGTTTTTGTTCTAGCGAACAGAAAATTATAAATTTGGTATTTTTATAAAGCTAATAAGATGACCTATATAATAAAATCATAAAAAAAAACTTCTCAATATTTGGCAAAATTCACAATTTTAGGGTAGTCGGATACCTTAAGGGGAAACCGAATTTATACAACAAAAAAATAATGCCTGATGTATTAAAATGTAATGTTCTCTGTGAGATAGTATATGTATGGTTTAAATATGATATTAGTTTTAGGATATTATTTTTTTCCAATCTGATAAAAAAAAAGTTGCTAAACACTTCGAAAGAAAAGTCTATTTTGAAATTCAATATATATAAAACACTTGCGTAGAGAGTTAAATGACTATAATTCCAACACTGTAAAATTTGTATTCCATGATGCTGTATGTTATATTCAGTAATTTATGAAATCTCCTATAGTTTATAGCCTAATAAAGAACTATATAAAATCCTGATTGAAACAATAGTTTTTGAGAGGCAAACCTTCAATTATCGTCTTAGAAATTTAATATTTTGTAGTGCCTGGCTATCGAGGCCTTTTCAAAAATTCTACACATGTTTATTTGAGAGAGAGATAGAGAGACATGAGCTTTAAAAAACCGTAAATATCATTCGAATGAAATTGGCTCTCCAAAATCAAGATATGATGCTTAAACTGCAACATTTAACATTTATTAAGAAAAATACATATGGACATTTCTACTGCCTCTCCCAAACATCGAATGCTTACCATCCGTCACTTCAACTAAGATAAAGCACCACAATCCTTTTGTTTTTGTAGAAGGCACTTTCCTGTGGTGAAGGGCAGTTCATTACTATAATAGAAATTGTACAACTTAACTAGAAGAAATACTCTATTGAATAGGTTATTGGAGCTTTTTACTCCTGTCGTCATTGAGACATTAGTTCGATGAGAACGGTTGATGTTTGAGGGAGGTTTGACCTGTGTATATACGTGTGCTTTAGACAGTGGAGCCCGAAAGGATGTCACTATGTCAGTTATTAAAAACGTTTTATACCTACTACTTTCATTAGTTGATAAAAGTTGTTGTTTCATTAGTTAGCTGAAGCTACTAGGGGCAACATATCATTACTGCCAGCATATCACTGCATCTGTATGTTCAGAACAGAATCAACCTGGGAGGACAAAAAAATTGATATTCTCCTTACATTAATGCTTTGATTGTCTCCTTCGAGACTGAATGGGGACTCATTAAGAAACACGAGACCAGCACGATGGCAAATATAATATTTGAACATAATATCAAGCACCTTGAAGAGCAACATTGTATAACTGTGCCTCAAACAAATATTGTGAAGTAATAGAAAGTACACAGTTGTACGAAAGATGTAGAATACGTTACATGGTGGAAGGAGTGGTATTAGAGCAATTACAACTTGTCGCACTATAAGACATTTTTTTTATCCTTTTATACATCTTTATTTTGTCGACACTTTCCTTGTAGCAACTGTTGCTGTCGGTGCCTTTGCACAAGTGTCTTTACAGTATAATGAAGGGCTTTTTGCTTAACAAGACAACTCCGTTTCATGAATCCAGTCAGTTTTGTACAGAACCGTCCGATTGTATTTGAATGTGTCGTAGCGGCATTATTAATACAAACTGCCTGCAAAAAATTGTAAAGGGGTTGACTATTTCAATTTTTCTTTATTCAACTTTAAATTATTTTGCAAGATGCCCAGTCACGCATTAGAAATGGGTCATATACCAGAAGTTATCATTAACGATGTACATTTAATCATTTTCAGCTTTGACATGAGAAAATCTGCATACGAAATTTCGAAGCACATTAACACATTTTTCCCTCTGCCTTTATTCTTACCCTGCTTATTTAAATGATATTATTAAATGGAAGTAGAAAGAATTTCTAATAAATTTACATAAAAATCAAATTCGATAGATTATTTAAACTAGAATATGTTTTTGTAAGTTATAGATCTTAAATTTTTTCTTCGAATTGTTCGCATATTTTTGCGTACTTTAACGCGGCCACTTCCTCTTTACAACCAGTTTATATTATATATATATATATATATATATATATATATATATATATATAATATCAAAAAAATTTCTCTACAAGAGAGAGATGAAATTACATGATTAATACTTAAAAGAATATCAATTGCAGATAACAAGACAACAGAATTTAGAAGGAGATATGAATGATTGAAATAAACACAGTAAAATATATAAAAGAATGGATGCTTCAGCATTATCAACATTGCTGACTTAGGACAGCTAGTATACATAACATTTTTCTTTTAAAAAAATCCACGTTAAACGCCCTATACCGGTTATACGCAATGCGTAATCACGCTGGATCTTCCCGACATGTACCTTCCTGAAAAGTTTCGTTACGATCCCGCAATTATTTCTTGGTGAGCTAATTTTTTTGTCCATGAATGTATATCTTACTTCTTAAGTTATTAAAACATCGTACAACACACACGCAACATTTCTCTATATACATTGATGGAACTATGAAAAGAAGATCAACTGCTAGACTAAAACACTGAGCAGTGATTGGAAACTTCTATGTCGAAAATTGATGCAGACTCGCCTTCCTAGTGTAAATCTCCGGAGAGAATCTCGTTTACTAACGATCTCTTTCCTACTACACTCAGTAGATGGAAAAAAAATCAGATTTCCACCTCATTTAAAAGATTATGTTTCCTAGATGTTCTCACAGGGAAAGGGGAGTATAACTCCTTCTGTATTGCTTCTAAAACTATTTATCTTTTGTGACGTAGCAATTCCGTTATTTTTTTCAGGTCTTGAAAAATAAAAACAAATTAATTTTGTTATTTTTCTTCCTGCTATCGAATTTTCTAATACTTATTTGTTTAAATGGTTAAAAACTATTTGAAGGTAAAAAAAAAATATTTCAACATTCTCTTCACATGAATTACAACTTATTTTGGGCTGTAATAATATATTTTAAAGATTCAAAAAATTATAAGAATGTGTGGTCGTGAAAGTGTATTTGAAAAAGACTGAGAATATGCCGATTTTTGAAAATGGTTCGATATACAAGGACAAAGCATAATCGAAATTGCATTGGTCGAAGACGAATGTGTAGAACACAAAATTTTAAAAAGGACCTTAAACCCCAACCCGATTTTCATCTCGGGTTCAAAGCTCAATGCAGCTGCGAATATAAGTGACGCAAATGGGGCCACTAAGTGCCCGAGTCTAGATCAAATGTAGATGTGGAGAATGTGGATTGGTAATTCTTTCACAATGCCGGCTGAAAGGCGTAATAGGTTTGGCAATAGCCTTGTACACACAGGTTTGTGGGTTCGACCCCGGCCCAAATGGTTAGATTTTCATTATGTGGAAAATAGACAGTATTCGTGTCGTAGGATTTTTCGGTATGTTAAAGATCCCTAACAAGCCTGTTTGACTTGGGTGCTTTCGGCAAAATTAAATTCTTGGTATGATTTCGTATCGTCAGAACTCAGGTGTCTCTCTATGGGGAGGAAATTGGAAATCAAAATTACATTGTGGCGATTAGTATCCACCTACATGGTGCCGCACTTGAAACTGATACCAGCTCCCGGTTAGTTTATTAGATCTGCAATGGTAAAATACCAATGCGCCACCCCTTTTAAAAGAAATAATTTCACAAAAATAATTGGCACTGATATTATCTGATTTTTCGTATTAAAATGCTGTGATATATGTAATATATTATTATTGCGATAAAATTTCTTTAGGGTAGGTATTTTATCATAAAATTTGGGATGTGTAATTCAGAATACGAATACATGCCGTTAAATCAGTCTGAGGAAAATTGTTTTTTCTCCCTTAAGTGATCGATTACTTGCGACAATTTTTTTTTTTTTAATGGAGATATGGGTTTTTTTGTGGTTTTTAGATTTGTTTAGTACATTTTAAGTAAAATTAAGAAGAGAAAAAGAAATTATTATTGCTAAAATAGGAAAAACTTGGCAAAAATTTACAAACAATAACATAAACGCGGTCCATTCTGTAACAAAATTTATAAACAAAAAAAAAATTTCAATTTTTTAATTTTATTTTTCAATTTTTCAATTCTGATGTGTTGCTATGTTCATTTTTGAAATGAACTTCAGGATAAGGGATATTTTAATCTTTACAAAAACTAGAGCACTTTATCTTATAGTTATTATATGAAATTGCTTCAGAAAACAGTGATTACATTCTCATAAAAGATTGTAAGTTTTATAATAAAGCAGTGATTGGTAAACCTGAAGGCAAAAACACTTCTACTATTCTACAGAACATACCCAAAAAATTTCAGTTAATTACTTTCAAAACTTTTTTAGAAATCACTGGCCACGTTTGAGCATTTTAAAGAAAAAACACATTTTGAGTAAAACGCGTTTTAAAGTATGAAATAACTTGCTAAAAGTAATGACATCTGCTTTTACTAAAACACTTGTAGTTTTTGTTGTAGAGAACGAAAAATAATAAACTTGGTGAAGCATCAAATATTCACTTTGAAGCATCAAATCTTCCAAGCAGATCCATTATTGGTTAATGGTATTTTATTGAAGAAGGAATAGGGAAAAAAATTTATTCCTGAGACGTTGTTTGTACTATTGTGTAAGTATTGCACAATAAACCACTTAGAGACGTGTGACGTTCTCCCATACGAAAAATGAGAGCTGCATGTAATTTTTTACCTATAGCAGTTATAATTGCACAAAAAACAAAACAAAAAAAATCTTTGTACGCGCGTATTTTATTAAAATATAAATTTTCGGAGAGTTGAATTCTTAGAAAATTTTGATGAGTAAAAACTTCAAAATATAATTCAGACAAAAATTAAATCCCGGTGTTAGCTATTTTGATCCCAGGATAAAGGGGTTTGAAGAAATACCGGGATCCCGGGGCTGCAAACACTACTGAGTGGTCAGGTTAGCGAACTCAAAACCAGCATCATTTCTGTCGAGTCACTCATTCGAATCCTGGTACCATTAAATATTATTGAATGGTTAAGCTAATGAACGTTAAATTTGATGAAGCTCAATTTTTTCTCGTTGGTGCGATGAGGGAGTTTAGTAAGTAAGGTGCTAGATCAGGTGTTATTCTCGTCACACCACGGCTCAAAATTTGTGAAGTCCGCCAGCGATAGCCATCCTATTTCTTCGAAGTGTGACGCAAAAAATCGGGCAATCAGTCGATTAGAATATAAAGTAAATGTTAGAGATTGTAAAATAATCAATATCAATATTTAAAAGTAACTACTAATTCACCTATAATTTCTACTGATGTTTACGTTTCGATCTTTCTTTTCTGAATATGACAATAAGTTGCCGCGTTTTTAACATCCCCGGCGCCCTAGGCACTTCAAATTGTTACGCCCCCCCCCCCTATTTACAGATCACACATCTCCTTCAGTTCTTTTTACCTTGCCAGTTTTTGAGATTTTTCCTTAACTTTTTTACCCTTTTCACTTCTGTATTGTTTTGTTTTTGCTCTTTGGTGAGTCTTTCCATTATCCACCACCTATGGATTTGCTATGTCCTGCACTGCAACCAGCATCCGTAAGGAATGGATAATGGCATGGTTTGGCCATTATCCATTCCTTACTTTCATTGCTTGCCTTGTTCATTTCCTACTTTGTGGCATCAAGAACCACCCTTTTGTAAATTAGTACAGCTAACGAATGAAATCGTTTGCAAGTAGAGTATACATTATTGTATGAACTGTTTTCAACCTATTAATTATTATCTTTTTCGTCGTTTATTGCTTTACTATGTTTTACTTTTAGATATCTTTATTCTTTGTCGAGTCACTTTCATTTTACTTGTACAACAAATGTTTTCTTCAAGCTTTCATTCATTGCAACATCATTGTAATCAATTTCCATTGTTATATCATTTTGAGCTCATATAAACACAAACTGTTAAGTTTCTTCCCCCCACAGATCTCATTTCAGTCTATACCCTCGTTAAGGACAGAAATGTTTCTCTCGTGACTCGCTAGGTGGTGGTACGTTCGCTGTAATTTTAATTTCTTCTCTTTTTTGCGCCCCCAAATATCTTGCTCCCTAGGCACGTGCCTAAGCGGAAAAGCGGCCCCGATAGATTCTTGTATTTACATTAGTAAGATGTTATCAATGCTAAGATTGAAACTGATTTCAATGGAATAAATCATTTTTATGTTAAACCTTTGAAATTTTCATTCATCTTGAGAACTCGTAGTTCTTGTGGGATTTATACAGCGTCCGCAGCCTTTGTTTAATTCCTGTTATTTACATTAACTGTATCTTTTTTATTGAAACTGTGAAACAATTATATTACACCCTTCTTTAGTGAATGAGATGAAAATAAATGAAGTTTTAAAAGTGTTTTTTTCACTGGTAAGGAAATTAAAAATGATGTTATTAGTTGAGTGCATAAAATGCATGAATTCTATCAAAAGCGCAACGATAATTGCAAAAAGATGTTTTCAATTTCTTCTTTGAAGCATTTGAAAATAAGGAAGTGACATAATTTGTTTAATCCTTGATTAGAATTCCTTGTAAAATTCATTTGATTTTGATAAGAGAAAAGTAATTTTATTCAAAAGAAAAACAAGAACAACACATTTAAAGAGTTATGATTATGGAAATATACCAATTTTCACATCTATGCATCTAAAATATTTCTAACATTTGACTTTAGATGGCAGCACTACTTTTTGGAATTTTTGATTTTGTATTCAGAATCGTATCAATAGATGGCAGCACAATTGGATATATACTTACAATTATACACATATGTATGTTTCTGAAATAAATTTTAGATGTAATATAATGTATTATATTCCCGTATGTTACTATTTGAAATCATTTTCTAAAACATAAAAAGGTATCTATAAAAAAGACGGTATTTTTGGATAAATCTGTCAAAAAATTATACTTTTTTTTAAAAAAAAATTAAATTTATATTAATATTTTATTAATATTATATTTATATGTAATTTTAAATGAAAAACATATTATTTTATGGAAAGTCTTTTTTAGTATAGTTTTAGTAATTCAAAATACTAAATGAAAATATTCAAAATCACAATTTTACGATGAAGGATTCGATGCGATTATTATGGATTCAGATATGCGATACTGTAAAATTTTGAGAGAAATTTTTAAAAAATCTCTCTCACACAGTAGCGCACACAGGAATTTTTCAAGGAAGGGGGTCAAGGTCGCGAAAGTCCACTGTTCTCGTACGATGCTTCAACACGCCGCCCAAAATATTCTTTTAATTTTTTCGATTTTCGGGAACAAAAAACAAAAAAAAATTAATTAATTAATGATTAGCGTTAATTAATAAAATAACTATTAAAAACAAATACTTAATTAATTTTTACGTAATATATACATATAATTATAATCAATCGGAAAAAAATCAAGGGCTTTTGGGGGGTCCGGACCCCCAGGACTCCCCTCCTTGTGTGCGCGCCACTGCTCTCTCTCTCTCTCACACACACATAATCGTATGTCTTTTTGAAATAAAATTAAGAGAGAAATACACTGCTGGCCACCGTAAATGTAACACCCAGAAAGATAAGAGATAGCGCAACAAAATTTATTTTGTAGATAACTTGTTGACCAAGTATCAAATGATTAAATTTATAGACTTCTGTGAAGTGTGGTTCCTGCCAGAATCAGTAGCCAGAATAGCCACCATTGTTGGAGATCACCGCTGCCACACGCCTCGGCATTAATTCAAAGGGACTTTGGATGTGTTCTTGGGGTACACAGACCAAGCAGCTACCACACGTTGCCAAAGTTGATCTGGTGTGGCATCTGGGGGTGTAATCTGGGTCAATCGTTGAGCAACCATGGACCACATGTTTTCTATCGGCGAAAGATCCGGAGAGAGAGCCGGCCAGGGAAGCAATTCAATCTGGTGATTGACGAAGAACCTTTGGACAATGCGTGCCACGTGTGGTCGCGCATTATCCTGTTGAAATATGGCTGTGGCCAAGCCCTGAAGGTAAGGAAGAACAACTGGCTCCAACACCTCGGAAATGTAGCGCTGGCTGTTTAAAGTACCGGCAATGCGTACTAGAGGAGTGCGAGAGTGATATCCAATACCTCACCATACCATAATACCGGTGCAGGACCAGTGTGACGGTGCACAACGCAGCTGTTCAGCATCCTCTCTCCACGGTGTCTCCAGACTCGAATCCGACCATCGTGGTGTTGCAGAAAGATGAGATTCGTCAGTAAAGACAACTTCATTCCATTCTTCCACCTACATACTTCTTTCATCGCACCATTGGCGGCGGAGCCGTCTGTGGTTCTGCTTCAAGGGTAGATCAAGCAATGGACGTCTTGCGGACAGACCACTCTGCTGTAAACGGCGTCGAATGGTACGCGCAGACACTGAATGATGCGTTACAGACTCAATGTGCTGTGCTATGGTTCGTGATGTGACTGAGCGATCCGTCACTGCCATGCGCACAATTTGCCAGTCCTCATGTGAAGTGGTGCACTGAGGTGGATGCGATCGACCACGTCGGTCCGTCGTACCCTCCTGCATCCAACGGTCACATATCCGCATTGCAGTTGTTTGGTTTCGCCCAACACGACTACCGATTTCCCTGAAAGATAATCCACAATCTCGGTAGGCCACTATCCGTCCTCTGTCGAACTTGGATACTCGGAACACTTCAGCGATCCGTAAGGTAGATGTATTCTTAAAGTCTTTGTCTCCCCCCACCCCCACAGAGAATAACATGCGTGTCATGTGATTTGTCAGTCGAAATGGCAGTGTCTACTGCAGGAGTGGGCAGACTTTTCCAGGGTACGGGCTACTACAAATGTTTTCAAGGTGTTGCGGTCCACCTAGTATCAGTGGCACACACAAAAGGGTGAGGAGGGTTCATGAGTCCAGACCCTCCTCTATAGCACCTGATTTTTTTTAAGATCGATTATAATCCCATGTATAAAGAACGTAAGATTTAATTAATGTCTGTTATTAATAATTTTTTTTCATTAATTAATGCTAATTATTTGTTTAATAGTTTATATTTTACTGCTCTTTGTTCCTGAAAATCTACAAAATGAGAAAAATATACATATGTTTGGTAGTGTATTGGGATAGAATATGAGAATGGTAGATATTCGACCCTGAGCCACCGCACCGTGCCCTCTTTGAAAAATTCACTAGTGTGCCCACTGCCCAGGGTCATAGGTGTAGTAAGGTAAGGAAAAAGTCAACAATATTTATTATAACTTAAGAATAAATACGGAATGTATGTACTTACCTACGTAAATAAAATGAAAACTCATTTTTTTGAAACTGTGTTTAAAGCAAAATACAAACATAATAATAATAGTACCAAATATAATAATATCTAATGATGCATTTATTAACAAACTATTCAAAACACATTAAAAAATAAAACATTTTCATCTTAAATTAGTTCTCGTAATTATAGTCAGCAGAAGACATAGTCTGCATACTGTCAGCCCTTCTTGAATATAGTTCCGTATACAATTACTAACGGCTAATCTTCATGCGGTCACTCCAAATTGTCTTGGTGGTCCAACGGTCAATCGCGATCGACGTAATGCCCATTCCGGGTCTACTGTGTGTGTGTGTATGTTCTTGAACTTAGCAAACTGTCATGGGAGCCACTTTTTCTGGATGCGTTAATTCTTTGGTTGATGCTACAGCGGCAGGACGATATTGACAGCTTCAATCTCCAAATGGATGACGCACCTCCATACTGGTCGACCAACGTGTGAGATTACCTTGATGAACATGCCCCACAACAACGGATAGGACGTGTCGCGGACTTCAACATACCCCTTATTTAATGGTCACCCAAAAGTCTCCACTTAATACTTCTTGATTTCTTCCTGAAGGGGGAAGGGTACATAAATTATTAGGTATTCGTCCCTCCCTTTCCTGTTGATCTAGCGAAGTTGGAACAGCATATTACAAATGCTATCGATGGACTTGATTCAAATATCTTAACGCGTGTTTGGGTGAAAAGAGGATTACTGGCTCAATGTGTGTCTTAGGACTAAGGGTTCACATATAGAACATCTGGATTGTCTCTAACAAAACCTAAAATAATCCCATTCAATTCTGTTACAAGTAACGTATTTTATTTTAAATTGTTCTTGATTTATAGTGAATTGAAACTGCATACTTTTCTTTATGAATCCCTGCTCATAAATATAAAACAAATTAAACGAAGAAAATCAACATTTAACAAACTTTAAATTTTTCTTATTTGGACCTGGTTAAGAATCATCAGATTTGAAGTTTAGTAAAATGCACCCAAAGAACTTTGCTTCTGTTCTCCTTTCATTATGTACCAAAAATACGACATTGTCTGATCATGGAGGATAATGCTATTATATCTTTTTGGGGCTTTGTCAGGGTGGTACTTTGCTGAAAAAGTTTTTATATTCAATCATTTGGATTTTCTTGATTAATGAGGAACTTCTTCCACCTCAGAGTCTGAAGAGCGAAAATCCATTTTATCATTGTGTTCCTCATCCTGAAGTTTCTGATGCGGTTCACTTAACGTAACAGGGATACGGATGCTTGCGATCCTCCATCCCCTATCGAACAGAGTAGAATGATGCCTGATTTCAGCGGAGGGTCCTGGTTGGAAGAATTGAGCTTCCTGATTGGTTAGTGGGTATAGAGGCATTCTGATTGGTTGACATGATATATCAAAAGGGGGACGACATTGTCTTGGTTAGAAGCTCCAAAGAATTTTGGCGAGAAAGAACTGATTGGAGTAGGTGCAGTGCTATTGGCTGGTAGTCGTAAGTGAGATAACTCTCTATTGGCTGTCCTGAAGTTGTAGAAATTTAACGGGTATTTCTGCAACTTCTGAGTGTTCTACTTTTCAGTAACACCAGGTCCCAAGTACCAAATCATTGAAATTTAGCGAATATAGTATAAATTCTGATATTTTATTAAAATTAATGTTGTATAGAATTTAGTTGTGAAAAACCAGTATTCATTAAAGGTCGATTTATCCAGTATATATATATATAATTTCCTTAAAAATTTATTTAACTTCGGAGTCATTGTTTTCAATACGGCATATTCTTTCGCATTGCTAATAATAGTATGGTTACGGTATTTAATTTGTGAGTGTGTGTGTTCAGTGTTAAATTTTTGTTAAAAAAATCTTTACTAAGGCTTAAAAAGTAATATACTGAATGCTATATTTATTGAATATTTTCATGTAAGGTTGATTCATGTAATGTGCAGCAGAATATTGCTGCATCTTTTCCCAGTGAGAACTTTAAAAAGAAAGCAAATACAATCGCACCCCGATTTAACGAATTTATCAGAACCGAACATTTTGTTCGTTAAATTGGCGTTGTTCGTTATATAGAGGTCCGAACGAAATACATTTTTTTTTTTTGCATTTAATTTTTGCAATTCTACAATCAGCAACTACACAAAAAATATCCATAGTTAGAAATTTTACACTGTTAATTCGACAGCTAAAAATATTATTAGGGAATTGTTGCATGCCAGTGAATTGGAAATTTTAAAATAATGACCGATAGATCTTTGAAAATCTTTTTGATTCTTGACTCGAAAAATTTCTTTTTTTTTTTTCGACTTCAGGGAGAGAAGGTATTGCAGTGTCATTCACATTCTGCTGCATAAGGTATGTTTTCAAAGTTTCCAAACAATGTAAGGCATTAGAAAATGCAACAGTTTTGATAAGAGTTTCGTTATCAATTTCTGCATCAGAACTGCTTTTCATTGACTCCGACATAAATCAACATCCTCAACTTCAGTTGCACAGATAAATAGTCCGTCTTCAAATGTAACATAATCATTAAAATCTTGAAATATTCCCCTGCGTTGTAGAGTTGGATGAGATACGAAAATAGTTTCCTGTCCTATTCAAAACTCACACGATAGATTACATTCATGACTCATCTGCATCCACTGTTAAGTCTAATAATACTGTGCATCCTTGGTCGTCAAAATTTGTTACTTTCAACAAAACAATGTTTTTTTTCTGTTCTGGACAAAAAAGATACAATTTGAATTAAAAATCCAATTTTCTCTAACACAAACTAATTTAAGAAAATTCATCTGTTCAAATAATTCATTGATTCGGGGTTTATTTTTCGTTAAATAGGAGTTTTTGCCTTCACTTTAATCGGATAAAGAGAAAAATTCGTTAAATCGTGAAATTCATTAAATAAACTAAACTCAGAAGCTCAACAGTCCATGAGGGACAAGACATACTGTACCCATCTCAGGATTCGTGACCTTGGGTGCTGAAGTGCATGAACAGATGTCCCGGTCAACTGGTCAGTCTGAAGCGAAACTCCCAGTGTTTAGTTCGCAAGAGCAAGCTTAGTACTCATTTTATCGACCCATTGAAGGGATGAAAGGGTGAGTCGACCTTATCCAGCCATAGGATAGAACCACGGACCTGTGGTGTGGAAGCGTGATGTGCTACCACTTGGCAATTCATTAAATAGGGGCTCGTTAAATCGGGGTCTGACTGTACACATAAATCTTGAAACACATCTCGGTTAAAATTGAGTTATATTAGAGAGAATAACTCTATATATATATCTCTTTTCTTTTTAATATGTTTCTATTATATTTATACTTAAGAGTGAATGAATGAACGATATTGAAAAAATTTTGCTGTTTTTATGCTATTTTAGGCTCACTAATTTCATTAAGTGCATTATCTATGATAGTCACAATCGAATAATTGTATATTTATCACTATGAGCTTGGCAGTGCAGGAATTATTTTAATCAAATTTTTATCGATATCTTTTATGATCTTTATCTCTCTAAATGGTTACAAGGAGTCTTGAATCAAAGTTTAAAGTTCGAAATTAAATTTTCTTTTACGAAGTCAAAAACCTTTAGTGCAATTGGAACAACTCCGTTCTTCCTTTTTTAATATTTACACTCATCCTTTAGTCCAAGAGCAAACACTGGCCTTTCATTATGATTTCTAAGATTATCCACAAGATTTCCGCCAACTATCGAGGTTCCACTCGGCTGTCTATTTAGTTTCTATTTAAACAATTCAGGCAGGAACCTCAATGTGCATCTCAATTCCGGTTCACTTCCGGACACTTGTTACGGGAAATGACACCTCCGCTGATTACCGAGGCTGTCCACCATTTGGGTGAAAAAAAGGCTCTTTGGGTTGGTGGGTTTGTTGACCCCAGTGGCTCAGCTGTCGTCTCCCGATGTTTTCACTGCATTGGAAATTAAGATGGGAAGGAGGACGCCGTAAAATAGTACAACTTGCGCCTGGTTTGTTAGTCGGTGTCTTCACTGGTGTAATTTATTAGGAGCTTTTTCAGTGTACCCTGGGTCTTGGTTTGTCTTTCTTTTCTCTTTTTCTAACTTAAGCATAGTTTGAAAGAGAGATAGGTTTAATAACACATTTAATTTTAAAAAAAAATATTTTTAATGTATTATTAATTAATTATTAATGTTTTCAAAATAATTAAGAATTATAATATAATTAAAAATATTTTTCTAAAGTTTTATTGAGATGAATGCAAATGCTGAAACTCTACTTATTTAAATATTATCATTTAAGATAAGATGTGTGTGTTTATCTTCAAATTTTCATTATGGGTACAGGACAGAATCGAACATTTGTGCTCTTAAGGTCAATTTTGTTTTGTAATAATACAATTAACTAAAAAAGAGAGAGAGAGAGAATTTTACATGCTTATGTTGAATTTGGGAATGTGAATTCAAGTAATTGAGTTTTATTTACATAACTACAGTGAACACCGAGACAAAATATTGGTTTACACAGTGGCGCCCACAAAGGGGATGTCCTAGGGGTCCGGACCCCTCCCCCAAAGTCCTTGAGTTTTTTTCGATTGATGATAATCCTATATATATATATATATATAATGTAAAATTTAATTAAATACTTGTAATGAACATTTTATTTTATTAATTAATGCTAATTATTAATTCAATAATTTATTTTTTACTGTTTTTTTGTTAACAAAATTGACAAAATCAGAAGAATCAATTGGTGTTTTCTTGAGGTATGATACGAGTTGGGGGACTTTCGACTATGGACTCCCCCCCCCCCTTGAAAATTTTTTGTGTACGTTACTGGGTACACGAAGAAAACAGTGATCCTGACAAACTACTGTGCCTTTTCAAGCATATTTTTTCTCTTAACACGAAACGGAAATATCGCTTAAAACGAAAAAAAATTTCTTCTGGGAATAAGTAATATACGGCAGAGTTACCCAAAGTACGCGTACCCCCAGGAGTATGGGAAGAGGTTGGTGAGGGTCAGTGGCGCATACAGGAATTTTTTAAGGTAGGTCGAAAGTCCACTATTCTCGTATCATGCTCCAATACGCCGACAACATTTTCTTTTGATTTTGATGATTTTCAGGAACAAAAAACAACAAAAAATTCATTATTGAATGAATAATTAGCATTAATTAATAAAATTAATTATTAATAACAAATACTTTATTAAATTTTACGTACTAAATGCATAGGATTATAATCAATCGGGAAAAAAATCAAGGGCTTGGGGGGGGGGGGGGGTCTGGACCCACGCCCCTTGTGTGCGCCACTGGTGGGGGTACATGTTGCACCTTAGTTTGGGTATGTACTGCACCGTGCTTATAGCTGCCCCTAATTCTACGTTCTCATGAGTCAAGATAGTCTTGTGAGGCGTGAGATGGTCCGGTGTGACCAATGGGAATATACCACACCTCATTACAGAGACAACTTACTTCGTTAATAATTAGTGGCTTCTCCAGGCGCCTGCGTAATTTTAGCATTTGTGCAATTTCTCTTGCGTGAAGCTTCTCTTTCAGCATTTGTAGACATTCAGTCAAAAAAAAAAAAAGGAACAGACTATAGGACATGAAACCGCATCTCATATTAAAATGAACAACCAGGGAGCCAAATTACAACGATTTGTCATCTCATCACAAACAATTACATTCTTCTCATTAATCCAAATAAATTTTATTTATAACTTTTGTTTATATTTGATTATGAATAATTTTCTTTTTTCTTATTATCATGTTGCAAAGAAAGAAAAAAAAATTATTATACCTTGATTACAGTGGCGCACACAAGGGGGGGTCCTGGGGGTCCGGACCCGCCCCCCCCAAAGCCCTTGAGTTATTTTCGATTGAAGATAATCCTATATATATATATATATAACGTAAAATTTAATTAAGTATTTGTAATTAACAATTAATGCTAATTATTAATTCAATAATTGGTTTTTTACTGTTTTTTGTTAACAAAATCGACAAAAACAGAAGAATCAATTGGTGTTGTCTTGAGGCATAATACGAGTTCGGGGACTTTCGACCATGGACTCCCCCCTTAAGAAATTTTTGTGTGCATTACTGCTTGATTGTTAATAAAATACATACATTTTTTTTTTGACGAGGTGTACTAAGCGTTACGAAAATTATTGAAGAGGTACACATGCGTCCAAATTTTGGGAAACACTGATATACGGAAAACACACCAGCCCTGCAAACGAGATTTAAAAGAAGTATGAATTGAAAGAGGGGAGGTTTTATATGTTTCGTAGAAAGGAGATTAACTTGGCTTTTAGAAATATACTGGGAATAGCCTGCAACAAGCCAATTTTTTTTATCTAAGCTACTTTCACCCCCCCCCCCCCCCTCCTTCCACTCCTACAAACGCCACTCAAAAACATCTCATCTCACATCAGGTGGTTTTGGAAAACGGAAATCTGTAGAGATTTTGGTATAGCTACATTTTGTACCAAATTTCATTTTCTTGCAAAAGTTTTGTTTCATTGATTTTTATTAAATACAGGCTTATATATGTAAATAAAATACACTTTAATGCACTTAATTTTGTTGAATATATGTTTTTTGCAATATCCTTTTAAACGAAATTCTTTTAACACAAAAAAATATTTCTCAATCCCCCTAAGTTTCGTGTTAAACGATTTTCACCGTATTTATGTTTAATTACAATGAGAAAGCTTAATTTACTGTATTAATTTAGAAATAATACTGCTGAAAACCCATGATAAAATTGCGTGTTGTATTTTTTATTGTGAATTTCACTATTTATAACGAAAAAAAAAATTAAACCTAATTAAGTTCATAAAAAAATATTCGTGCTATTATACAGAAGTAAGGCGTTAAAAGTATATAATTTTAAAATAAAAAATAATGAGAGCAAAATAAACTTATTTAAATTTTATAAATTATATCTTGTTGTATAGAATTTTTAGTTATACTAAAATAAATTTCCAATAATCGATTAGTTGTTTTATTCTATAGATAAATTTTATTTAATAAAAAAAAATTTTAAAAAAAAGAATATCTAGAAATTTGGTAAAGGGAAACACCTTTTTAGAGAGGGGTGTAGTCCCGAACTCGTAGCCAACATTTTCGAGTAACGAGTTCAAAATCTAGTTCAGAGGTTCCCAAACTTTTTTTGTTTCATAGACCCCTTCCCATGTTTTTCGGTTTCGGGTAGAACACCTGCTTACCTAATATGGAATTTTTGCAAATTTATCAACTTAAATGTCTTTTTGACAACTGGTACTACTACTTACTTTAAAAGAATTAAATTTTGAACTGTAGAGAAGTATTGCTTTTAAAACTTAAGAAGCACAGTTAATGAATTAAATTAATGCATAAAATAACTGAACAACAAGCAAATGCTTTGAATGAGAGGGAGGAATCTGGTGCTTCAATATCAAATTTTCAACATTTAATATCATCTAGTTAGGTTTATCTCTAAATCTCCTTTGTTAGTAAGTGTCCAGTCCCCCCCCCCCCGGTTTTTTCAGATTGGCAAACTCACTGAAATTCTCACTAGGAAAAGAAATTAAAATCTTTCTCACAATATTGCATAATTCGTGATAAATAACAGGTACGTCATTTTAAAGCCAAAATCGCTCTGACATCCATTTCTAAACTTTATTTTAAGATCTTCGTCAGGGCCTATTCTGATCAGTTCCAATTATAATATGACATTTTTTTTTCAATGTGACTATATGAATTCACTGTCTTCTGTGGTATTACTATAAAAAGCAATTTTAAACCTTGTTTCAAAATTTAAGTAAAGGGTACTTAAATTTTGAACGTAGGTTAAAATGTCCTGACAGATTCTCTAGGAGAAATTTAGAACATTCGCGACGTCCAATATTATGCTTCGTTAGCTTAATTCTGGAAAAAATGCTGAAACGGTCCTTGTCTTAATGAAATTTATACTGTCACCTAGTAACCACAAATTAACATCACTAAATTTAATAAATAAATTAGTTAAATTGGTTAAATCTCTGGTTTTTCCACTAGATCAAAATTTTTGTAAAGATTACTCGTGATTTTTTTTAATGAGTGTGACTGTCATAGACCTTCTTTTACACCTCATGGACCCCCAAATTAATTTTTCGCTGGCGTAGACCCCTGGGGGTCAATATAGACCACTTTGAGAATCACTGGTGGGAAACCTTAGAAAGTGGAGTTTCAGCTGAAATGTCATCCTTGTTTCTCGGGTCTTGTAATTTTGAACCAAGATCGTCTCCAATAGCCATCTTGTTTCTTCTTAGAGCAATATTAATAATCATTCATTTGCACAAAAACGGAATTATTCTTGCCAGTTTCAAAGTAGTAGATATTTATTGATATCTCATAACATCTTTTTTTAAGCCTACATTTATTGTTAATATCTTTTCATGTTTAAAAAGTAAATTGGTTTAAATAAATAAGATTTATTGCTATGCAAATCACCTGAAACTCAAGACTGAAGACCCGCCGTTTTAGAGGGGCTAATTATTAACGCGTTGGTGGAAGTAAATTCAAGTACAAGTTCCCCACAAATATCTAGTACGCATGAAGGTTAAAACGTCATATTTAAACCCTACCTAAGAACATAAAAATTGCAGTGTTTAGTGCGTCGTTAAGAGGTTATCAAATATATCAGCTTTACTCAATAGTAAATGCCAGTTTCATTTCCTCAGCAATAAAATACATTTAATATACGAATGTATTGTACTTTCGTATGACTTCATGTGTTTACAGATGTCATCGACTGTCCTGCAATGAACCTGAAGCGCAACATCTGGTCTGAATCAGTCACAGCTGCGCGGTTGGAATTCTTTACAAATGAATACAAATCGCCCAAGGTACATTCGATTAGCAACGAGATGAAACTCCCAGAGGATAGGATTATTATTTGGATAGAATAAAAGGTGGCAAAAAAACTCATGAAGAAACACCTTAATTTTTCGAATTTTTAATAAACTTTTTTGGTATTTAGTCTTTAAATTTTAATTTCTATATAGTGTATTTTCCCTCAGTACTAATACTTTCTTCAGTCTGTATTTATATGTTTGTGCAAATATACCTTAAGATGTTTGAACTGAGATGATTGAAAAATGTTATTATATTATCTATTTTTATGATACTAAATTGAAAATATCTCTTTAAAAAATGTGTCATCCACATTATAATTATAAGTTATTGAAATTTTCTTTGTATGTATGCAAACAGAGAGGGCAAACAAAGACTTCTGTAATGTACTGTACCAGTGACGCACACAAGAGGGGGTCCTCGGGTCCAGACCCTCCCCCAATTCCTTAAATTTTTTCGATTGATTATAATCCTACATATTTAGTACGTAAAATTTAATAAAGCATTTGTTATTTTTATTAATTTATTAATTAACGCTAATTATTCACACAATAATTATATTTTTTAGTGTTTTTTGTTTCCGAAAATTGACAAAAATAATCAATAGAATATGTTGGGCGGCGTATTGGAGTATGATACGAGAATAGTGGACTTTCGACCCTGGACCACCCCTTAAAAAATTCTTGTGGGGGCTGCTATACTGTACTTTACTATGCTGCATGGACGTCTTAAGGCAGAGGTTCCCAAATTTTTTTGTCTCATAGACCCCTTGCCATGTATTTCGATTAGGGATAGACCCCTGCTTAATTAATATAGAATTTTTGCTGTCTTTTTGGCAGCTGGTACTACTACTCCTACTTTAAAAGCATTAAATTTTTCTAACTGAGATGAAGTATAGTGTTTAAAAAATTTAAAAAGCACATGTTAATTAATTAAATTAAAAGTTAAATAATAAGTCAAACTGTTAAATAAAATAACTAAACAAAAAACAAATGAATTTAATGGGAGGGATGAATCTCTAGCATTACAATATAAAATTTTCAACGTTTTGTATCAATCTTGTCTGGGGTTTAACCTTAAATCTTCTCTGTTAAAAAAGAGTCCAGTTTTTTTTTCTTTTTATTTCTTTTTTTACCCCTTTGTTTTGGAGATTAGGAACCACGTTGAAACTCCTTCACACTAGAAAAAGTAATGAAAAACTTCCTCACGTTATTCCATAAGTCGGGACAAATAACAGGTTGGACTTTTTGAAGCCAAAATTGCTGACATCACTTTCTAAACTTTAAGATCTTCGTTAGTGCTTATTACGATCAGTTTCTATTGTAATGTGACATTTTTTTTCAATATGACCATATGAATTCATTGCCTACTGTGGAATTTCCATATCAAAGCATTCTCAAACCTGGTTTCAAAATCTGAATAAAAGGCATTTAAATGTTAAACGTAGGTTAAAACGTTCTGACAGATTATCTGTGACAAATTTACAAAATTCGGGACCTCCAGTGCTATACTTCTTCAGCTTAACTCAGGAAAGAAAAGCTGAAATGGTTCTTGTTTTAATAAAATTTATGTTGTTACCTTTTAAATGCAAATTAATCTCATTAAATTTAGTAAATAATTCAGTCATATAGGTAAAATTTGATTTCCAGTTGATTAAATTTTCTTTTAAAATTAAAGTCGATCTATTTTAATGAGAGCCACTATCATAGACCCTCACTTAAACCTCATAGACCTCCAAATTAATTTTTGGCTGACGTGGACCCCTTGGAGGTCGTCATAGACCCCTGGGTGTCCATATAGACCACTTTGGGAATCACTGTCTTGAGGCATGGACCAACTGGGTCTTGGCCACAATGGGCAGCCTCGTCTCGTTCTCGACTCGGCCTTAATCAGATCACAACTCGAATAATTTCAACAGTCAAATGTTATTTCCGGTTGTATTCTCCGAAAAACTGGGAATTTCGGACGATATGTCAATTGGCTGCATGTGATAATCGTCGTCCACGTACAGGCTAGGCCTACCACCATACACCGCTATTGCTCATTCAGTCAAAAAGCGGCAGTCGGTCCAGCAGGTTTGTGCGATTGTAAATCATGCGCATTTATTTGTTTCGGGTTATTGTTTGTACGAGTTTTTGACAACGTCTGTGTATCATCTTCTTTTAAGATTGTGACGGATCAAAACGCGGCTCTACTAATTCCTTGAGGATTCTTCTGGAGAAAAAAGTTTATTTCAACCAACTTCCGCCATGTAAGGAAGCGTGATCATGCAAATGAAGTATATTATATAAATTCTGTATTCGCGAGTTTGTGGAGTTGGCAAGTTAGCTGGTGAGTTAGTTGTTAGTTGAAGAGTGAAAGATCGTGGAATTATTAGGAGCATTTGGAGTTTATCCATAAAAAGGATTACTGAGAGTGAATCAATCGACAGTGATTAAATCCAGATAAGGATCTCCTGCAAAGATTCAGGTGTAGGATCAACTTCATAAAAGAACAGGTATTGTTTTCCTTGTTTAATTAGAAGTTAGCTAATTAGCTAAAAGTGTGCGACGTAGTTTATATTGAGCGTGTTTAAGCTATCGGAGAATCAGTTGAGGGTCCGTATTATTATCCCCGTGCTATTGAATCTCACCTCCGCGCTCTACAATCTGATCAGTTATCTTAATTAGATTGTTATTGTGTCTGATTGATATTTTGGTGTCAATAAATTAATTAGAGTGAAACATGTTTAGTGGTTATTCAGTTTCTCCCACACACCTAGCTGAGTCTGTGGGTAGACAAGGGGTTTCAGATGGAAGCAGGAACCGACCGGGATTACAAGACCATATCTGGGCCCTATATTTGCTTAGGAGCCCAGGGGCTCAAGAAGCCTTAAGACGTCCCTGAATTTCTAAGTTTATTTATCGGCTCTAGATTCAAAAACAACCTTTTAAATCCAAAAATTTTATTTAGGTAAAAAAAATAATAAAGTAAATTAGAATAGCTAGAAATTTTCTTTCGTGTTTTGTGATGATAAAAAGGAGTAACTTACCTGATGAATGCTATAGAATTTGTATATTTCTTGAAATATCTGTTTTTACTCGTAAACACATAATCTCTCTTCAGAATATTTCAATTTCTATAAAAAAAAAACTCTTGACAAAATTCAATATTCAGCATCATTCTTTTTTTTAAAAAATCTCGTCTTATTGAGTTTAAATATTTTTAATGGTTGATGTCTTAAATGTTTTTTAGATGTAAGATCAATGAATCAGCATATTTTCTCTTAGTAAAAATGGCCTTATCCTATTATTTCTTGTTAAGCTGTTGTTCAGAAAATAATTGGATATTTATTACATATTAAAAATGTAATTGTATTTTTTAATCCAATAAATTATTAAAATGAAATTGAGAAATGTAATAAAAAAAACGAGCTTCACAGTAGTCGCATACGATGTGTAACATCTGAAATGTTATTGTGGTAAATTCGCAATGGCAACTTAAATCCTGAAAAAATGAATCGAGTATGATTGGAAATAATTTTCTATGGAATAATTATATCTTTAATGAAAATTTTATTTAATTAACACAAGGAGTAATGCAATTTTTTATCAAAAATAATTATTCTTGTTCAATTTGGGGAAGAGCGGTTATGATAACTGAAATATGACACTTATACTTGTGATTTCAAAGTTTTTAAAAATCATTGAAAAATAGCGTCAATAACAGTACCACTGTTAGTTGTCGAAACATTTCGATTTGTATTCATTTCGAGCTTGAGTTCATCATTCAAAAAAGCTATGAGTGGCTCGGCTTCTAGCAAACTGAAGTTAACTTTAAAATCACCACTCAAAATCATTGGAAGCGAGTTATAGTTTTTTTTTAAAAAAAAAGAGCAGAACCACCTTCGGTATATGATAAAAATACAAAATGCGGAAGTCTTTAATTTTTTGAACCGTTTGATTCGGAGAAATGTATGCGACCACCGAAATCACTATTTGTTCATTTTTCAAATAAGGATTCTGCCGCACACATGTCCCCAATATCTTGATTAACAATACCCAGTCCAGTTGTTTGACGATAAGTAATATCCATATGTCGAGCCACAACATGTGAGTTGTCCTGTTTACGATAGATCGCAACACCAGCTGCTCTGTGGCCCGGTCGTTTAAATTGTACGCAGCAATCAAAGTCAGGTATCGAAACACGTTCGTCATTGCCTAACCATGACTCTGCCTAAAGGACTAAGCTTCTTCTCTGACCCTAAAGTGAGAAAACAAAAACAAAGATCCCACGGCCTAGACCGCAGGGGGTGGGGGATGGGGCGGAGCCCCTCCCGAATGAAGGGGAAAAAACAGAACTTCACTGCCAGGGTAGCGAAGATACACCACCAATCGCGCTGATTGGACAAATTAAATAGCGCGTGAATCCCCAACTTCCTGCTACGCATTTCCGTCCCTTTTCACGAAATCACTCCCACAAATCTCCAGAAATCGAGAGGAAAGATGTTACACATCAATTCAAGACGATTGGGAAGTTGACTAATTTGTAGTAAAAAACAAGCATGGTTCAGTAATTGATTTGTCACGAAAGTGCTGTATTTAAAAAATATCAATATATATATATATATATATATATATATGTATATTATATATATATATATATATATGTATATTATATATATATATATATATATATATATATATATATATATATATATATATATATATATATATATGAACAGGAATCACATTCAATGACACTTTTGTCGAAGATCTCTTTCAAGAGGTAATAAATAGGCTTTCTTGAATATTCTTTTACAACAGCAAAAAAGTGTTTTGTCAGTGGTAATGTCACAGCGATAACAAAGGTACCCTATAAAATTTGTTTTTTTTATTGGTAATCATATGAAACCTTTTACTGATACAGAAACTGTAAAAGAGTGATTCTCAAATGCTTCCAATTTAGAAAAATTTAGTGACGAAAATAAAAAAAAATATTTAAAAATATAATTAAAAAAAGCAAAATAGCAGTCTTAATATTTTGAACTATTTCCTCATTTTAATCTTTTTATGTTATCTTGTTCTTAAAGCATTTTCCTCCCCCCCCCCCCACCTCCATTACTTCTCATATTGCGGCCCACGTGAAATAATTATCATATGTATGCGACCCGCATGAAATAACTAACATATGTATGCGGCCCGGTAGAAAAAAAGGTTGAGTACCCCTGATTTAAGGAGTAAAGCAGCAACCCGCTCTCCGAAGTTCCACATTAAGCCAACGTAAAAGCTTCGATCCTCGTCAGATTTAGCTTGCACACCGTGGGTGTTTAGTGACACTAGAGCTCTAACCCCCGACTAGATCAAAGTAACGATGGCCACGAGTTCACAACCAAGGGTTGCAGCGGCTAGTATTTGTGTAGAATTAAAAGTTCTGACAGAATCTCTGTGACAAATTTAGAAAATTCGGGACCCAGTATTATATCTCTTTCACTTAACTCAGGAAAGAGAAGCTGAAATGTTTCTTGCTTTAGTAAAATTTATGCTGTCACCTGTAAATGCAAATTAATTTCATTATATTTAGTAAATAAATCTGTTAAATAGGTAAAATTTGGTTTCCACATGATTATAATTTTTTTTAAAAATTAGTCACGGTTTAGTTTAATGAGAGCCACTATCATAGAGCCCCTCCCCCTTACACCTCATGGACCCCCAAATTAATTTTTGGCTGGCGTAGACCCCTTGGAGGTCATCGTAGACCCCTGGGGGGTCTATATAGACCGCTTTGGGAATCACTGTTGTAAAGGATAATGTTATTAATAAACTAAACTATCAATATTTTAAAAGAATGAGATAAAATAAGGATATTTTCTTGATATTTTTCAGTCTATTTTTATAGTATTCAACAGTTATTTTTTCTCTCTACTCTAGACTATAAACCTTGAAAATGTACATATTTTTCTCCTCTATTTTAATACTTTTCCCAGTAGCTGACAGATTTCATCTTTTAACGAAATGGGAAGTGACAGCTACATAATTCCCAGTAGGAAAATAAAGTTCAGTTTTCCTGTACATAGAAGATACTTTATTTCCTTTTGTTACTCAGGGGCATAGAATTTATTCTCAAAAAATAAGCAAAGATAAAATTTTCTTTTTTTAAAAAAAGGGAAAAAATGCAGATGTTTGTTTTTAAAATTTATCAAAAATTTTCGAGTTTTTATCTGCTTTGTTTTGATGCAACTTTTCATATGTTTATTTTATTTAAATTTTAAACTTTTAATTGTTTGTTAACTTGTCAAACTAGTGAATCCGTACATAACATTAGTTCATACATAAATATCTTTAATTATAATTAAATTTTAAAAAAATCATTATTTACCGCATTACTTTAAGTAGTGTACTTTACAATCATGTGATTTAGTCATTTTTTAAAAAATTGTTATTGAATGAATTTTTAAATAAAAAAAAGACGAGAGGAAAAAAAGTAACATGGAGTTTTTAGTTGCATTAGACACAGTATTCATTCCAACACTTCCATTATTGGCAAAGGTTCAAGATCGGATACTGATAGCGAAGCACTTCTCTCCCCAAACTTGAACACCACATCCCTAGAGGACTTAGAGCAGTGATTCCCAAAGTGGTTTATATGGACCCCCAGGGGCTATGATGACCTGCAAGGGGTCCACGTCAGCGAAAAAATAATTTGGGGATCCATGAGTTGTAAATGGGGGTCTAGGATAGCGGCTCTGTTAAGCAAGATCGGGATTTTTATGTTAATTTTCAGTTACAAGGTGATATATATATATATATATATATATATATATATAGTTCAGCGTTCCTTTCCGAAATTTAGCTAAAGAAGAATAATGTTGAAAGTTACGAATTTTCTCGATTTCACATTTGTCGGCGACAAATTGTCGCAGACACGCAATTAGTCAGGACGCTTTAACGTACGTTCAACATTTAAATGCCCTCTATTTAGATTTTGAAACTAGGTTTGAGAATGCCTTGACTATGCTAATGCCACAGTAGGCAATGAATTCTTGTGGTCACATTGAAAAAAGAATTGTCAATTATAGCTTTAAAAAGATATACCTGTTATTTGTTCTGAATTATGAAATATCGTGAGAAAGTTTTTAATTGCTTTTCCTAGTGAGAAGAAGTTTCAGCACGATAGCCAATCTCCAAATCAAAAAAAAGAAAGGGAGGAGGGGAGAAAAAAAACTGGACCCTACTAACAGAAGAGATTTAGGGTTAAACCTGACAAGATTGATGCCAAATATTGAAAATTTGTTACTGAAGTGCCTGATTCATCCCTTCCATTAAAAGCATTTGTTCAGTTATTTTAAATAACAGTTATTTTATGTATTAATAAAATCCGTAGTTAATTAACATGTGCTTCTTTATTTTTAGACACTATACTTCATTCAGTTAGAAATTTAATTCTTTTAAAGTAAGTTGTAATACCAGCTGTAAAAAAGACATTTAAGTTAATAAATTTGTAAAAATTCAGTATTAGGTAAGCGGGGGTCAACCCCAAACTGAAAAACATGGCAAGGGGTCAGATAAAAAATGATGATATAAAAAAGTTTGGGAACCTCTGATTTAGAGGCTAAGTTCGATTAAATGTGTAGTAGCTTCATTATTCCTAATGATGGTCTTCAATGAAATTAGGTCTCGGTTTGTTTGCCCGTCACCAATGAGACTCAGAACCTATCCACCAAAAACTACTGCAGCATCTTCATACCCCTACGCCATTTTGTTACACGAGCATTATGTATACAATAACTGCTATTTGACTAAAATCAATATTGCTCTTTTATTGTTTAGAGACAACTAAAATTGTCTAATCCCATCAACAAACTTGAAAAAAGCGATTTTTCTCTGTACTACAAGCGTTTAATTGCCCCCCCCCCCTGCCTAGAGTGGCTTGACAAAATTCGAGAAAAAAAAGATTATTAAAAAAATTATCATTTAAAAGTATAATTTACTTAAAATATTTATTACTAATAAGTAACATAAACAAAATTTAATACTTATCTTGATAATTTGTGCGGTTTCTTATTAAGGTCGTATTGTAGCTTTAGCATTAAAGTGCATTCTTCATTATGACATTCAATACATTGTTGCCTTATGAGGTGAGCGGGATGAAAATTCTGATTGAAAGTTGGATTGCAAGTATTCAAAGTTTGAGAAACCTTGGTTTAATTATTTCGCTGTTATCTTACTTATATGCGTGGTGAAATGTGTTACATGCGTATATCTCATTATTCATATGTGTGTATGAATGGGTTAGCTTTTTACATAGTTTATTTCCAAAAGCGTTAACATGACCTACAATTTGCAGAAAAATAAGACAAAAAAAGAAATGAAAGCAATCGAAACAGTAATTATCTCTCAAGGAGCTTGTGGGATTTCGAAAGAAACTTCTGAAAATCGTAACTTTCGCTGATTTAAACAACTATCATTTGATTTTATTCCACTTTACGATGATCTCTGAATCAACACAAGGGTTATCGGCGACGTACCTGTTAATTTTGAATCATGGTCAAATGACGCTGACGACACCAGAGCTGGCAGCCCCCCTCAACACTCTTCCCCACCTCACCAATTGGAGGTCTTTGAGCTTCGACAAATTTAACATCAGCCACTCTCTATACGCATTGTCTTCAATGACATCATGACTCGAACTCGTGACTCGACAACGATGGTTACAAGTCATGATCATGACCACTAGGCCACCACGCCTACAACCAGGGACGTCTTAAGACTCTTTGAGGCCCTGGACCCAGAGAAATCTTAAGAATTTTTGAGGTTTTGGGCCCCTATGCAAAAGTGGGCCCTACCTGAGATCTTTAAAAGTAGATAGCACATAGCATGCATTGTCAAATACTCGTTCAAATGGTAATTTGAAACAAATTAATGAGCATGGCTCAACCGATGACCAAATTTCGACTAAATGAGTTAAATGATTGTTTATGGTGTTAGGTCTAGATATGGACAACGGTCTTCACATAATAATACAGTCTTACCACTTTTGCCAGTTGAAATGCAGTTTGAAATTCCCTGGTTTTTGGAGAATATGTAAGGGAATAATATTTGACCATTGAACTTATACGGATCATGATCTTATTAAGACAGAGTCGAGAACGAAACGAGGCCCCCTTCCGAGGGTGAGGCCCGGGCCCATGCCTTAAGACGTCCCTGCCTACAACCCATTATAGGTTCGTTTAATAACGCAGGGTTTGAAAGATAGAACATATTCTATAGAGAAAAAAATAATAACGAATATAATCAGAAGAAAAAATGGGAACTGGAATAAAATATAACGTTCCCTGGAGTAGCATACAGACTACGTTAATGAAAGAGGTGATTTTATTTTTCAAAGCACGTAGAGGAATCCTCAGAGGCATAATCTGTATGCTAAAAATTCAAATCTGTTGGGGTATGGGAAGGGGCGTTGAACACCCAAATTCCACCCCTGTGTACGTCACTGATACTGTGTTGGCAAAGTTAGAATTATCATGTTGGAGCACTTTCCCATTCAAAAAATTTTCATATCAAAATCCATTCTTTAACATTGAGAGGAAGAAACAATGGTAAACAAATGTAGTAACTTTTTTTAAATAAATATTTACTAACATAATTCAAAACTTATTTTTGCATAATGTTACACGTTTGTTTTCTTTCTTAAGTAGATTAGGAGTATAAATAGTGACAATATATTTCCTTGACATTTTTACATCAAAGTATAAATCAATATTCAAATCGACAAACATCTGAATTTGCAAATGAAGACGATTTAGCCAAATGTATTCACATAAAATCCAATCCCCTTTCCCGTTTTGTTTTATTATTTCGTACCAACGTATGGCTTTGAATCTTACATTTCCCAGCAAATTCGAAACATTAAAAAGTAAATATAAAAAGAAATAGTTGTGTGCGCGAGTGACAGTAGGGAAAAGATGCCAAGTCGTATATTAGTTTTCTCCGTCATGGTGTATTGAAAGTGAAATGGGTCGTATGCAAAACGGGAGAAAAAATAACAGTTGGGTGACGTTTTAGTCTTTTGGAGGAAAATTTATCTCCAAAAGAAAGTTTATGACGACAAAATTGGCACAGGAAGAAAAAAAGTAACTACCTATTTCTTCGTTATCTTTGATTTACAGTTGAGATATAAATGTTCAATGAAAAACGACTTGCTGGGACCAGAGCAGTTGTCAACCATTCAAATATTTCGCAAAAGTTTTTATACATTATCCACCAATTAGAATTTTGGAATAGCGAAAAAATATGTGATTTGTGAGGTGTTTAAAAGTATTTGTCCTCTTGTTTTCGTTTTCTCGTTGTGAATTTCAGAATCGATGTCTATGCTCTCCACAAGTTGGTAAATAGAATTCTAAAATGCACAAGTTATCAGAATAAACTTCCTCAACTTACGACTACAGAAAATAAGTAAACAGAAAATGCAAAGAAAGAAAAAGATAGCTACATAGTTTAGACATTAATACAGGCAACAGAGTACATATTGTTTCTTGTATTAAAGCAGTAGGGTACATATTGTATCTTGTATTAATGCAGTAGAGTACGTATTGCATCTTATATTTATGCAGTAGAGTACATATTGCATCTTGTATTTATGCAGTAGAGTACATATTGCACCTTGTATTTATGTATTATAGTACATATTGCATCTTGTATTAATGCAGTAGAGTACATAATGTACCATCACCTTGTGTGTAAAATTTATACACAAAGATTGAAGTTTAGTGTTGTTTTATACACAGTTTGAGGGAAAAGTGTTGTGGAATAGTACTCAGTCGTTTGTTCAGGATATATATATAATAATTCCCCACTTAAATTTTCTCTCGAGGGATTTTATTCAATCATACAGGTCTTGAGCCCTCCAATACTTCGCGGGATAATTTTCTAGTTTATATGCCAAACAGGAAATGTACTGTTAAACACAATTTATCGTTGAAAACACTGCCACGTATGCGTTTTTCGAAACAAAATGATGCAATATTACATCCTCCTCATTTTCCGACCAATCACATTTGTTAACGGAAATCAAATGCATCATAACGCTGTGATCTCCGGAGGGAAGAAAGAACGCTTTTGTGTAATGTCCTAGATGTTCGCTTGTGGTTAGCCATTTTTGCTGTTCATTTTGTGGATGTAAAAATGTTTTTAATTAAAATACCAAGAAGTCTCATGAATCCATTCAAAGCTGCAACAAAATAGCATATTCTCCCAGTAAAATGTCTTGATTCCCGTAAAATCGCTTCATATACATATATAAAATTGCAGTCGGACCCCAATTTAACGAATTCATCTGGATCGAACATTTTGTTTGTTTATTCGGGGTAATTCGTTACATCAGGGTCCATACAAAATGCGAATTTTTTGCATATACCTTTTGGAAATTCTTAAGCAATTGCACAAAAAGCATTCATAAAAAGAAATTTCACACTTTTTATTCAACAGCTAAAAGTACTATTTGCGAACAATTACGCTCTAGTTAATTGGAAATTTTAAAATGTTGACTAATATATGCGCGAAAATTTTTTTGATTCCTGATTCGGAAGAGTTCTTTTTCGAATCTACGCAGAGAAGAAAATACTGCGTTGCTTACATCCTGCTGCATAAGAGAGAGGTTTGTTTTCACAATTTCCAATGCAAAAAATTGGGAAAGGAAACAATTTTGATAGAAGTTTCATTATCTATATTTCAGCATTAGAATGGCTATTCACTGGCTCCCACTAATCAACAATTTCCTCAACTCCAAATGCACAAGTAGGCAGTTCGTCATCAAATGAATCATAATAGTAAAAAACTTAAAATATAATCCCTACGTTGTGGATTGGGATGATACAAGAAAGGAACTTTCTGTGTCCAAACTCACACGATAGGTTACACTCATCTGCACCACACACATGGTTCCCGTTGAAATTTGTTGCTTACAAGAGAGTCTTTTTTCTGCTCCGAGCCAAAAAGATTTGCCATTTGGAAAAAAAAATCGCATTTTTTAAAAAAATATAATAAACAAAACTTTCCAACTGCTGAAATAATTCATTAATTCGAGGTTTATTATTCGTTAACTGGGATTTTTGCCTTCTTTTTAATCGGGAACAGAGTAAAATCCATTAAATCGCGAAACTCATTTAATAGAGACTCGTTAAATTGGGGTCCGACTATATATATACACCAGGACTGAGAATGAATTTTGAGGATTTTTTTGTATATTTCAAAATTAATCGTAAAAAATTGTGTGTACATTTTTATTTTTCAAAATATATTACTCACTTCTAACCCCTATTTCTCCCCTTCTATCTGGCAAAAAACAGATCCTGCGTCGAAACAATTCATCTTTTGATGCTGTGCACCAGGTAGTAATACGATTGAGCAATATCTGGTGAATAGCACTAAACAAGCTTTGAGCAATGCAATATCTGGTGATAAGCTTTGAACAATGCAATATCTGGTGAATAGCACTAAACAAGCTTTGAGCAATGCAATATCTGGTGAATAGCACTAAACAAGCTTTGAGCAATGCAATATCTGGTGAATAGCAATAAACAACTTTGAGCAATGCAATATCTGGTGAATAGCACTAAACAGGCTTTGAACAATGCAATATCTGGTGAATAGCATAAACAAGCTTACAATGCAATATCTGGTGAATAGCAATAAACAAGCTTTGAACAATGCAATATCTGGTGAATAGCAATAAACAAGCTTTGAGCAATGCAATATCTGGTGAATAACACTAAACAAACTTTGAACAATGCAATATCTGGTGAATAGCAATAAACAAACTTTGAGCAATAAAAGCTGAAATGATATGTTTTACCATACATAAAACATATCATTTCATCGTTTCTAAGTATTTTTTGAGTACACGAGCACTCGAGTGTTGTCATGTTGAAAAATTACTTTAAAACAACTTTGCTGAAATTGCGCCCGTGTTTCCTTCAAAGTGCTTCTGAAACACATCAGTTGTGTTCAGTAGCGTTCACCATTAATGGTTTCATTCGATTGAAGCAGCTGATAAGTTTTCAATATCATATTTTTCTTGGTACACTATAAAAATAAAGATGCATTAACTCATCTCTATATAGATAAAATTTTATTCCATTCTTACAAGATACTGATATAAAACGAATACTTAATTAATTTTTACGTACTATATACATAGAATTATAATCAATTGAAAAAATCAAGGGCTTTGGGTTGGGGAGTCTGGACCCCCAGGACTCTCCCCTTGTGTGCGCCACTGCTCAACGTGAGTGGCTACAAAAACAAAGTCTAGAAACAAATGAAACTCAGAATATGTAATGCGAAGGCAGTTATTCTCAATAGACCTAGACTTCGTCAGTTGTGTGAAAAAATGCAAGCACATACCCCACTTACTAAACATGATGCATAGGTAGGTGACACTTGGATCACAGATTAATATTATGAATAAGTAAATTAGTAGATAAAGATAAAGTAGATTAAAATTTTTAATAATAAATGCAATACTTTTTTAAAGGCCTTCACAGTGATCTATTGTTAATTTACTTTAAATATTATTTTAAGATATTTTCTTCTGTGAGTGTGTAGAATAGGGTTCTACGAAAATACTTTCTAGTTCTAGGGGTTCCACAAAAATACTTTCTAGTTCTAGGGGTTCTACGAAAATACTTTCTAGTTCTAGGGGTTCTATGAAAACACCTCCTAGATCTAGGGATTTCGTGAGTTGAAAAAGTATGAATATATAACACTGATGAAGAAGAACAAGGCATGGAAAGGATTTATTCAGATAGTAAAATGTTCTAATGTCGTATAGACGTATCATATAAATTCAAAATGTATATCAGTTTAGTAACAATTAGAATGCAATGTCCAATAATTAACCAAATTATTTGGAGGGAAATTCTGACTGTTGAATTGACGTCAATTCAACAGTCATTACACTACATATATATATAGTGAACCTAATTATAGCGTCAATTTTTTTTTGGAAATTTTAGTCGAGCCAAAAAGTCTTTATAGCTCTTCTTTAGTGCGTTGTCCTGCATTTTAAAAGTTTAGATACATTTAATAAACACATGCATTTCTTCATTTATCAATATTTATGGTCTCTGAATGTTAATATCGCAATTTAATGTTCATACTGAAGCAATAAGTTCCGATTTTGAGTCATATTCTTTGATATAAATTGAAAGCAGTCTTGTTGGTAAATGTATATTTCTGTAACTCAGTGGCCTACATACCCAGGGGTGCATTTAGGCTTACTTTTTCCAATGTTAACAAAAGGAAGGAGACATTTCTCAGTACATATAAATTCTCAGTACATCTGTACAAATTCTTCCTAAACACTTTGCGAATGGTATATCATCTTGACGTGAGATTCGGTGTCTCCACAAAGAGTCTCAGTCTTCTTGTCTCCCTCAGTACCCCTATCACTCAATTTGAAAAGACCCTTTCACAACTGTTGCCAGGGGCGACCACGACCCCAAGATTTGACCCATCTTAAGAGCTTCCCCTATTGGCGGAGTTTATCTACCCTTGTTCTTATCGCTTCGCGGTTTTTCTCATAGGGGATGAAGTGGGAAGGGAATACTGCCGAAAAAAGGGGGGTTGCCGTGGAAAAAGAGAAGGGGGAGGTGGGGGAAATATACAACAGGTCTGTTTCAAGTCGCTTACAGATATAAGATTGGACTTGTGTTTAGGGATGCCAATGATTTATAAGAACACGCAGGGTTTTAGACTTCATTAGGGTTCAAAAGATAAGGAACACTGCAGAGTTTTTTTCCAGGAAGTAGTTACAGAAAAGTGCGTGTGTTTGAAATAAAAGAAAACGGCACTCTCTTTAAAGCACAACAGCAAAGATATGGCTCATTATTATTTTTTTTACAGTTTTTTTGTTTTTTGCAATTACCTTCATGAAGGCAAAACAAAAAGTGAAGTATTAAGATTTCTTAAAATATATTGAAATTAATATCACATTAACACCGTTCAATTTATTACTGAAGACAAAGCAAATTAATACAAATACTTTCCATTAGCGAGATGGATATTTGAATTGGTACATTACTTTCTAAGACTTTCATACGATTCACGTGAAGACTTTGAGACCTATTGGGGCTGCAGTTCCAAGAATTCCACACGACGGCAGAAATATTTGACCTGTAATTCTCTGACTATAAACGCCAAAAAATTTGGTACTGTTTAGTTAGCCATGCTCCTATTTCGCCAAATGGACTTTTTAAACAAAATATATACCAAGAAACTACTTACTACTATTGCTATTAGTTTAATCGAATTGATTGTAAAAAGAGGCGCGCGGAGCCTTGGAATAGGAATTATACCTATTTCTTGGAAAAGATTTTTCAGTATAGGAACTTGTAAGGCAGGGGTGTCAAACAGGAGGTCTGTGGGTCGCATGCGGCCCGGCCCTCAAGGAACATTATAAAGAAGAGATGTCACGTGTCAGAACGTAAACATTAAATTGTTCTTGTTCTTTTATTTATGCTTATTATAATAGAGGGGTTGTTAAATTTTCGAGCGCCACAGCCCCCTTTTTTGCATCAGCCTGGAATCACGGATTTACCAAAACAGCCCCCCCCCTCCCCTTCCATGACTCCATATTTGAGTGAGTTCCCGTATTGCCTTAGTATATTTTTTCGATAATATAACGCTGTAGTAATGGCTATGTAGTTGCAAACAATTTTAAAAAAACCTGGATATATTAATATGATTGATTGAAATATATATTAATATATTTCAATCAATAATATTAATACTTATATAATATATATAAGTAGAGAGAGAGAGAGAGAGTATAACTCTACTTATGTAATATATATAAGTAGAGTTTTTTTATTGGGAGTAATTTAATGATCTAGCCCAAGGATACTCAACCTGCGGCCCACTGGCCCTTTTTAAGAGGCCCGGTCGTAGCCCATTGCTCTGAGAAATTCATTTATTTATGAAAATTTGGGGGGAAATTCTTTAATAAAAAATCAAATATATCAATTTTACTTTTTACTATCTATGTCGTATGGGGGAGAATTGATATTTTTTTTTCTGGTTAGTGATAATAGACAACAATGGAGTAGCGACCATTTTATGAGTTGAACTAATTTTTAACTATCTTTCATACCTTGCAAGCGAAAAATATTCGAAGAAAATAGATTGTTTCAAGATGATTGGGAAGTTGACTATTTTGTAGTGAAAAACAAGCATGGCTCAGTAATTGTTTCATTTGTCACAAAAGTGTTGTATTTAAAAAATACCAATAAACAGGAGAGTCATTCAATAACACTTTTCCTCGAAGATCTCTTTCAAGAGACGATAAATAGGTTTTCTTGGGTGATCTTTACAACAGCAAAAAAGTATTTTGTCAGTGGTTATGTCACAGCGGTAACAAAGGCACCCTTGAAATTCGTTATAATATTGGTAATCATATGAAACCGTTTACTGAGGCAGAAATTTGGAAAGAGAGATTCTTAAATGCTTCCAATTTAGAAAAACTTAGTGACAAAAATATAAAAAAAATAAGAATTAAAAAAAAGCAAAATAGGAGTTTTAATATTTTGATCAATTTCCACATTTTAAATTTTTTTATGTTATCTTGGTCTTAAAGCATTTCTCCCCCCCCCCTTCCTCCATTAATTCTCATGTTGCGGCCAAAGTGAAATAGCTAATAAACGTATGTATGCGGAAGAAAAGGTTGAGTACCCCTGATCTAGCCCTAAGATGGCACATTTTTCAATTTTCCCACTTGACCTTTCAAAGTCAATAAAAAAGGAAAATATGTACATTAAATGAAAGACCTTCGGAGACCTTCGAGGAATGTGCTGGGGAACCTCGGGGGGTCTGCAGACCACAGAGCCTTTGAGTTTGACACTCGTATTGTAGGGGGGGGGATACGAGAATGGTGGACTTTCGACCTTGAACCTCCCCCCCCCCCCCCGAAAATTTCCAGAGTGCGCTACTGCATTTTACCAATATTTTTATTTTTAATTAAAATAAATCGAAAAAGTTTCAAAATTTTTCTAATCCTTATTTATAATTTTTCAAATATTCTTCTTTAAGACAAACTATACATATGCTATGTAATCATTGTGTTGCACATCCTTTTAACACATCTATTAAAACGGTTTCAAGTTGTAACATAGATTGGGTATATTAACATAGAAATTAGAATTATGTTATACAGTTAATTGGTCGTGACTTTCAGTCGTTTCGAATGAAACACGCCCAAAATGATCCAAATAAATCCGATTCTCGATCTGTGACCGAAGAAAGGACCACTGATCAGGTGTTCAAACACTTGCAACAACGATCCACCACTGGGAGCATGCGTGCTACCCGTGTTTTTGTTGATATGTGTGGATGAAGACAGCTGCCATATTTTAAATCGTTATCGCCTTTCTTGGCGTTGGAAAAGTTTTGCCGAGATGCAATTCGTTTCTTCGGCTGATTTGGATTCCCTTACATTTCGAATTAATTTGGTGAAATATATACAAGAGCGTATAAAAAAAAGGCTCATATTGAATTTTTAAAAATTGTTGAAACTTCTAAAAATTCTAACGTAGTTTTCGAATCGATTCATTTTCTTCACAATTTTTTTTAAAATTATAATATTTTCCCCTTTAAATTAAATTAACATTTATGAGTCTAAAATTTTGTATTAGTTTTTAAAGCCCTCTTCGTTTGTATTACAATAAAGGTATCGAATTTTCTAAAATCTTCGTAAGTATAAGGGACTTTTTAAAAAAAAAAAACAAAGAAAGAAAGAGAACTGTTATATTTACCAACAAAAGCAATTTTTTCGAATATAAAAGGACATTAAAATGCAATATTTTAAAATAAAAGGTTGATTAGACAGTATAATTAATACAGCTAGAAAATTTGGGCTTTCAAATTATAATTGTGTATGTAGGCAGCTAGTTGATATCTGACACTCGTTTAATTCAAAGCAAACGTACTAAAACGAACCCAAACAATTAAATTATTATTTTTTTTTTCAAATTAATGCTTAATAAAAAATTTCTGTTACTTTTGTTCAACTCCTTTATAGATGAGCTTTTTATGGAAATTTTACCAAAAAGTTATGATAAATTTGTAAAACACAATGACTGTAATTTTCGAAGAATTTTGTAACAGCATGGATTTTTTTAACATATTACAATAGCATTTTCAAAAATAAAAAGCAAAGATTTTTTTCTTGATTTTCCAATTAAATTAGTCTATTTTTTGTTGTTGTAATTTTTTTAAAAAATCAGCAATAATATCTCAATTTTTAATAAAAGATACCAATTAATTCTTTAGCACCTGGAAAACTACTGACAAATAATTTTAGCAAACCTGTCCTGTATATTAATTTTATAAGAAAAATGCTTTTACAAACGAACAAACAATAATAAATTTAAAACTGCTGTATATTTTTATCTTAAAAAAAATAATACCTGGTATTTTTTACGGTGCCAGATCTTGCGTTTGAAATTTTCATTAGGAAACACATTTGTAATTTAGAAATGCATATGTTACAGTGAATAACAATAAAAGAAACCGAGTTCTTCGTTACCGATTTAAAAAAAACAACATGAATCCTAAGCTTTTGGGATTCATGGTTGTTAGATCATCATCAATTTGAATGGCATCGGAGAGTGGTGTTCAGTGGCTTTTTTCAATCAGTCATCGCAGACAAATATTCAGAAGATTAATTTCAATTTCAATTCAATCAAAGACAACAGTAAAAGAGTTAAGTTTAAAGTAAATGAAGTGCGTCTGCACTCGTTCACGTACAGAAGATCTCTGATCAAAACAAAGAAACTTTTTACAACCAGCGCCCTCTATACTGAGGGGTTCTACCAATGGTGGTTCAGCATTGGCTATATATATATATATATATATAGACAGGTTATGGTTTGACGTACTTTAAAAGGAGGGGGGAGGATCTAAAAGACAAACTGCTCCTTTCCGAAATTCTCCGCGTCACCTTGATGGACATTGTTCCTTTTGACCTTGAAAATGTTTACTCCCTTCAGAAAAGACCCCTTCTACAAAATCGGGGGAAGAAAACAGGATTGTAAAAACATTTTTCAACAGGATAGGGCTGTGATCCCCAAAGTGGTTTATATAGACCCCCAGGGTTCTATGACGACCTGCAAGGGGTCCACGGTAGCAAGAAAAAATTTGGGGGTCCATGAGGTGTAAATGGGGTCTACGACAGTTGTTCTCATTAAACTAGACAGTGATTTTAATTTTAATGGAAAATTTAACCAAATGGAAACCAGATTTTATCTATTTAATACATTTATTTACTAAATTTAATTAGGATAATTTGCAGCTATAGGTCAACATAAATTTTATTATAACAAGAACCATCACATTTCAGCTTTTCTTGCCAGAATTAAGCTAAAGTTTAGTTTCTAAATTGGTCACCGACAATCTGCCAGCAAAATGATGCGTTAACCTACGTTTAACATTTAAATTCCCTTTACTCAGATTTTGAAAATAGGTTTGAGAACACATTTACTTGGTAATTACCACAGAAGGCAATGAATTCCTATGGTCGCATTGAAAAAACAATGTCATCTTACAAGAGGAACTAATTAGAATAGGAAGTAACTGTGAACTTAAAGGGAAGTTTAGAAACGGATGTCAGAGCAATTTTGGCTTTAAAGAGACATACCTGTTTTTTTTATCTTGAATTATAGAGTTTTTAATTGCCTTTTCTAGTGAGAAGGAGTTTCAGCGCGATTGTCGGCTGGACACTAACTGAGGAAATTTTGAATTAAACCTGACAAGCTTCATGACAAATGTTTAAAATTATTTATTAAAGCGTCAGATTCATCCCTATCATTATAAACATTTGTTTTTTAATCAGTTATTTTATGTATCACTTAAATTTTAAATTAATTAACATGTGTTTCTTAAGTTTCACTGTTTTCTAACTTCACTACAGTTAGAATCTTAAATCTTTTTAATTAAGTATTCCAATACCAGCTGTCATAAACACATTTAAGTTAATAAATTTACAAAAATTCTCAATATTACATAAGCAGAGGTCTACCTCAAACCAAAAAACGTGGCAAGGGGTCTATGAGACAAAAAAGTTTGGGTATCTCTGCGATAGGGGATGAAAGACCTGAAGTAGTTATCTGAAAGGATTTTAGCTAAGTAGAACAATTTATGGATTCATTTATCAATGTGTAATAACGGTATTATTTTGTCATTAGTCTAATCTAATTATTAGATTTAACTAAAATTTCAGTAAATTTTAAGTATCTATCCCCATTTTGCTAACATATCTGGTGAGCTTGACCAAGACAATCTTTAAAAACCTAACAAAATAAATAAGGTATCAAAGAGTAGGATCGATTCTAGCAAGTGTGCAGCGCGTGCACTGCGCTCGGGTGGTCAAAACAAGGGGTGACCTCATATATCTCTATCAACCAAGCAAATTTTTTTACGAATTTCTCAAAATAAAAGTTATAATATATCTAATAAATATGCAGAACTTAAAAAAGTTATTGAAAAATCAAAATAAATCACGATTTCCCAATAGCTTAAGAAAAATAGAATGTAAGTGTACAGTCCATTTATGTGTTAGTCCCAGTGGTGCACACAAGGGGGGTCCTAGGGTCCGGACATCCCCCAAAGCCCTTGAGTTTTTTTCGATTGATGATAATCCTGTATATATATAACGTAAAATTTAAAAAAGTACTTGCAATTAACAATTTACTTTATTAATTAATGCTAATTATTAATTCAATAATTTATTTTTTACTGTTTTTTGTTAACAAAATCAGAAGAATCAATTGGTGTTGTCTTGAGGTATGATACGAGTTCGGGGACTTTCGACCACGGACACCCTCCTTGAAAAATTTTTGTGTGCACTACTGGTTAATCCATTTATGTTTACTCTTTATACAAGCCCTTCATTTGGTAGCTCCTGGCAGAGCCGGCAATAGCAGAAGAAATTTTTTTTTGCTTATCAGCGGTATTGGCGGAGTACTGTGGATCGGTGAGACGTCTCAAAAATACTTTTTGCAAAAGTTGCTTTACGAAAGTATCTAATATGGTTAATATTACCTAAGACATAGGAATGTTTAAATTCAATATGCATTTAGGGAAATTAAAAGTTTTCAATTTAATAATATCCTTACAATTTTTTAAAACAAAACATAGAAAGAAATTATTTTTGTGTCTATTTGCATTTTATTAATGTTTTACTTCTTACTCTTATACAGGTAGATGAGTTTATAACGCCAACTTTAAGTATTAGTCAAAATATGAAAAATTCCATAGAGGGGTGGCACATTAGGTCATTGCCCATGGGTGGCCGACAACCTAGGATTGGCCCTGAGTTCAACCTGATAGAAGGTCTGAGGGGAATCGACTCCTGAGAGCTTATATTCGGTATCGGAGCCTTGAATTTGTGGTGAAACTATTGGTAAAGAGAGATTGCGCGGCGAAAGGTGTCATAGGGTGGTATTTTGTATGTTTCACCACAGTATACATATGTGTGCACAGGTGAAGAGGTACCAGCAGTGGTCACGATTAAGATTCCTATGCTCCGATGTCACTATTTTTGGAGTGATAACTTCTTTAGGCTCGTTCTGCTGAAGAGTGAACTTGAATGACGCATCACGCTCGGGAATGTAGCGCTCCTTCGGCTTTTTTCGCCTTTCGTCGGAAATCGTGTTTGGACAGGGTCGGTCAAGATTCAATAGTCCGCGATATACACACCCCTAAAAAGAAATCACCAGACCAAAGGCTGGGTTTTCTCAGGGTTTTGAGTAATACTTAGTTTTCCCTCTTGTGTGCTTATGTAGTTAGTTTTTTGTTTCTCAAAAGATGAACAGTTGATACAAACTTTAAAAAAGACAATCCTTAGGGGATTTAAAAATAAATCAGATAATATTTATGTAGATAAGAGTATCAAGTTTTAATGTACATAGCGGGTTATTACGTGCTTAATATAAAATTCGAATGATCCGATTGCAGATATATATTTGTTGTGAAAAAAATCAATTTAGATTCAGAAAATGTCGAAGGGACAAAAAATTTGAGTCTTCTGGATAGAGGAGGTTTAAAAATGCCCACAGATATTGTTATGAAAATCATTTCAACGCAACATTTTATTTTTAGTTTGTTAATATCGAAAAGGTTTGATTCAAAATATCTTAAAGTTGATTGCCAATTATTTTGCCTTACAAGCATAACAGAAGCATATCTGGAATTACATGAATTGTGGAATGTCTTGCATTCGTTTCATTCATCTTTTGTACTGTAACACACCTGCATTTTCATATTTTTTAAAAAAATATTCATTACATTCGGAATACATGCTTAAATAATTATTCAAAATAGCGCAGCGAAGAAATTTTAACAGCGAAGAATAATCGAAAAAGGAAGAAATTTATATATAAGGCCAATCAAATTAATGTTTGCTTTTTATATTTCCGTATTTTATTTATTTAAATATTCAATTATCGATTCGTATTTTATTCAATGGGCATGTACTTCCTTATAATTCATTTTTTATACTATATAGAGAATGGATGTAGCATCAAATACTACAGAGTCATTTGGGTTTAATCAGTCATGTATCGGAAAAATTTATGCAGCAAAATGTAGGGCAGAGAATGGACAAATAATTCTAATGGTTGCTGTTTATATTTCGCTAAATCACAAAGTGTAGAGAAAATTATCGAATTCATTCACAAAAATTTAGTTGCCTACATTGAAGCCGGATCGGATCTTCTGATTAAATTACCTATGATTTTTTTTAAGTGGGGGATTTTAATACAGATTTTTCAAAAGGCAAATCAAAAACATTGGCATATTTTTTAAAATCAAAATTCAATTTAATTATGTCAAATGATCCAAGTGAAAGCATCACGAAGTGTGGAACAACGCTTGACGGATTTTTTTAAATTAGATATTTAAATAATTTTGAATCTATACAGTATTTACAACCTTTTTCAGCTACCATAAACCTATTGTTTCCTTCTTATAATACAATTAATTCACAAATATGATTGTATATTTTGCAAAAAATATTACCTTATGAATACAGACATATGAATAAATAATTTTATATGACAATACTAATATTCCCTTGTTTTTTATTCACCTAACTAATCCCTGAAATATCATTACAAAATTTGAAGTTATCACTTTTATCGTGTGGTCATAAGCACACACACTCTTTTTTTTATTTAAAATTTGAATAAATTTTTACCTTGTGTGACCTTTTTCATTCCCACAAGAACTCTCGATCATAATTTTATTTCGGTAGCCCAGTGCAAGAATAATAATAACTAATTCGTATAGTTAAAAGAATTAGACTTTCAAGCATCGTGAAAAAAATTCTTTACCATTAATAATATCAAGCTATAGCTCTGGAATTTCCTGCTTACACTAATAATTGAAACTGTTTTAGTTGTTTTTGCACATATGAAAGTCTCATTTAAACACCTATTTATTAACCAAAAACATGCCATAAAATACGGAATTCATTTTTGTTACTTCTGTTGGGGATTTAAACGCATCTTTTGTCCATTCATGAGTACTTCCGAACTCACGTACGCAAAAAACAAATAAACGTTGCTGGAAATCATTATAAGCGTCTTCGATGACAGGAATTTCACCAACAAATTCGACTTTTACTGCTTTCATGGATTCCAAATAAGGTTTGTTGATAGAAAACAATTTAATACAGAAACAAATTAGTCAAATGTTTAATTGTGTTTGTAAATGCAAGTAAAATTTTTAAAAGATAATCATAAAAGAAAAAGATATATAAAGCGAAACAATTTTAAGGGGACATTTTTGAAAAAATACATTGAGACAGAAGTCTGAAGAAACGCCGCCGTCTATGCAAAAAGCAGTGGCGTAAAGGAGACAATTAGGGACCCCTTGTAAAGTCAGGTTTGGGCCCCCAAGCCGGATCTTACAATGGGTTACGTACTTGACATCAATCAGGCTTTGGGCCCTCTAGAATCCTGCCCCCCCCCAATGCGGGAGTCTAATCTCAGCTTATGTAAGTCTAACCTTACATGCTAAAAACTGCTTAAAAATCAAAGTTTTAAAAATAAAGTCTTACAAATTTTTCAAGAATGTCGAGAATCAATTATATTTAAAATTCATTAAATTATCTGGAAAAAAATTATTTTAATTGTAAAATAATTTTTTTTTTTTTGCTTATGAAGAGAAGTTGATGGATTAAAAAACTTGATTGGAGTTTTTGAAATCAATGCTTGATACATTATGAATTTCATGATTAATAATTATGCTCATGAAAAATTTGATGTTAAAAACTCTCATATAAGTTCTACTTATGTTTCACAAAATTTATCATTTTTTATTATGAGTGAAATATCTTATTGAAATACATTTCAAGATGTGTACATCTTAACGTTATTTCAAAAAAATAATAATAATAATGAATATATAAATGTTAGTGTATTCTGATTAACACTAAAATATACTAATGAATTTTTCCTAATTTCTTTAAAAAAATTTAAGGACTTTAAAAAAATATTATAAAACTTTAATTGTAATTCGAATGTAAAGCAGTAATTGTACGAACTATTTAAGACTTGTTCTTTAAACTATTATCTTTGTTGTAAATTTGCTAATTTATTATGATATGTATTTTTTGTTTTTATTTCCCTCATAATTCACTTACTAATGTGCAACTCGGGAACTAAAAACTCATTGAATAAACTACACTAATACGAAAAATATACATTGAATACTGTTTAAACTTGGATTTTCTCATCTTTTTCTTTTAAATAATTGATTATGTAAAAAATGATTTATATACTTCTCTCTTTTTTGTTGCTGCAGATAATGATACTAAGTAAATAGCATAAGTTAAGCATTTTTGTGTGACTATATATATATGATGCCTCAAAAGAAGCAGTATTTTTAATAAAGGAGGCGCAACTCCTCTTCCTAGATCTGACAAAATTGCAAAATGATTGATGAAAACACAGTTTCCTATTTTAACTAAAAATATATATATATATACACAACACACACTTTGAAGCTCAGTTTTGAAAGCTTTTTCTATACCACCTGTTACATACGATTGTCTCGCCAATAAATTGGACAGAAAATAGTTTACGTTCGCAACTTTCCATCACTTAAATCCTTGAATATCCTATTTCGCTTTATTTGTAATTTTTCAAATGTGACTGAAATGTGACGTCACAATGAACACCAGCTGATCCTGTCTTCAAACCGGAAACCATCTTGGCGCCCTCCAATCTCGCCAAGAACTGACACAAAGCGATTCCAGCAACCTCTTCGCGAACCGAGCTTCAACGCGAGAGCTAGCTGATCAGCAGTAGAATCGACACATTCAGATGCATGCAGCTGATAACTACCTTTCCCACCAGCTGGACAAAGTGACGTTCTTCTCGGCGTTATAGAACCTTTTATTATTTTTTCACCCCCCAAAATTATCGTTTGTTGGATTTTGATTCGCCTCTCGCTATAGGATAATAATTTCGAACATGTCGCATAAATTTGACGGGACCTTTTGATCCTAGTGCTGTGATTTGTTTGTTTACGTTTTTTTGTTTTGTTTGTAATATTTTGGGGGTGCTTTACGTAAGATGGGCATGATGAGGAGTTGTGCCAGACACTGCGTTTGTTTCTTGTCCTTCACCATGTGGGTAAGTAATTTATTATTTATAATTTTTAAAAAATGAAATGGAGATATTGTGGTGTTTACGTTTGCTTGTTAAGAAGGTGCTGATGATTTAATAATGTCTGTCAGCCGTCGAGTTTATCGTTTATGTGGTGATGAGTGGTTTTAAACATGAGCAAAGTCCTTGCATTATAGATAAAGATAATAAACGTTGAGGGTTGGGGTTAAATGTTAAGGGTAAAAGGCTATTTCTATCAAGATTATTATGAGTTTTTTTTTGAGGATGTATTATTATTTTTGTTTCTTTTTATTGTGAGAATTTGCACCGTATGACAAGAGCTATTTGAAGCATTTGTTACTGCATAAATATATAAACACTTTCATATTTCTTTTTTATAGAACTAATAGAAGAAAATTTGCAAGAGAGTTGGATTATTCGAAAAGAAATTATAATCGAATTTGAATGCATTTAATTTGTTTTCAAGTACTTAAAATGAAAAGCTGATGTAATATACCTATTATAATATACTTTTTCTTTAAATAATAATAATAAAGGAATACATTATAATACTCAATTTGTTGTAAGGAATTAAAAAAAAATGTTCTATCGGCAATTCGGTTACACAATGGAAACGGTGATATAGAATGCTAGAATGTTTTTAAACTGTTCATCCAATTTATTTTACGTTATTATTATATTATTATTTATTTTACAAGTTTAAGCTATCAATAAAAAAGGGTTTGAGAAACGCTGTTTTATAATATTCTTTTTTTTTTTTTTACTGAAATTTAGAATATACAGGATGTTTCACTCAAAACGTTCAGAGCTTTTATTTAAACATACGAGACAAAATATAAAACTTAATTTAATGCAAAAAAGAAAAGAAAAGAAAAAAAGTTTGTTTCAGAAAAGTGCAATACAATATGCTGCTCTGTATAGGAAAATGAAATTAAAGGGGGGAAAAAACATTTATCACACAAAAAATCTTTCGAAGTTGGGTCGTATTTTTCAATATCACTTTTGCGCGAAGATAGCCTTAAACAATCCTCGAATAAACCTTGTTAAAATCTGACCCATAAATAATAGAATTATTGAGTTGTCACTACTGAAACAATCCAATTTTATCAACCCATTTTTAGTATTGTATTGACTTGACGATTATTATTAGATTGATATCCTTTAGTATATATAATTTTTTTTTTAATGTTTAAACGAAAGTATTCGAAAATCAAGTAACTCATCTGTGTGTAAGGAAATCTTGAAGAGTGAAAAACGCTGTACACATTGTACGAATTTTGAGCCTACTGGATCTTTAACCTGATAATAAAATGCCTGGTTATGTTGAATTATATGAAAAGTTCACTTGTTAAGCTTCTGTAATTTTTGGAAATAACCAATAAAATTTTAATTTTGCATGATGTAATGAAAAATGGCATATTTTTTGTAGAATATTATTTTTAAATATTAAGCAAGTTTGTGGATGTAATTACTATATGAGCTTTTTTAATATTGGTGGAAGATTTTAATTTTTCGAAAAATACTCAGTTTGGATTTTTTATTATCAGATGGAAATAACAGTTATTGATTGAAAAAATGTCGACGGAGACAAATATGTCTGAAAAATTCTGTGTGTGTCATAAATTTCCTCAGTTGAACCGAAGTTGGAGAAGAGCCCCTCATATAAATTTACATTTTAAGAAGAAGAAAAAGAAAAAAAAAATTGCAATCAAGTTTTTCTTTCAAAAATATATAAAAGGTGTATTGATAAATCTTTAGAACTTTCTATAACCTTTTCCTCATTTAATCACTGAAATCTAAATTAAAAAAAAAAAATTAAAAAAAGGAGGCTAGTGCTGGGAAAGAAAAGATTTTTTATTAACACGTTTTATATTTGCATAACTTCTACCATCAGTTTATGATTATAAAAAGGATAAAAAGATCTGTTTCTTCAAAATTGGTCTAAAGAAAACCTTTGGCCGTAATAATTAAATCCGTCGAAGTTCAAAGTCCTCTCGTGGACGTGGTGTGGTAGTTTTGAGAGTGGGATTCTAGCTTAGATGTCATCCTCGTCACTTGACCAAGGTTCAAGTCCCTCATGTTGCTTTATTGTGCGATGCAACACTCACTCATTCTCCTATGGTTGTGAATTCGTGACCGAATTGTTGCAGTCAAACCTTGTGTGCAGTTCTGATGCCACCAAAGACTCATCGTGTAGTGGAGGGCTTAGGTATGTTTTATCTATCTAGGCTCAAAGCTCACTCGTTGGAGAGGAATACTGGATATAGAGGAGATAAAGCGCGGGTGTCGTCCTCGTCCTTAGACTTGGGTTCAAAAATTTTTGGTCCGTTGTGCAATTTATAAACAATGAATCAATTATTTCTTTATAGTTTTCGTTGCTTATTTTTTTATGGTCGTTAGGACAGATGATCGTGAGTCACATTGGTCGCGAGTGAGTGAATTTTTTTCGCCGCATTATTCAGCCACACGAGGGCTGCTGGTGACGGACCTCGTAATTTTGAACCATGGTCCAAGTGACGTGGACGACACCTGAGCTGGCACTCCCTTAATTTCTACACCACACCAACGTAACACCGTTTGAACCTCGACATATTTAACGTGCATTGGCCCCCTCCACACGACGGGTCTTAAGGAGTGCAGGCTCGAACTCGTGACATGTCAGGCACGAGTCCATTGCCTTGACCAGTAGGCTACTACGGTCATTTCGCATTGGTCGTAAGTTGAGAAGGTGTATTCGGATAATTTCTGCATTCAGTGACGTACACAAAGGTGGGGTTTGGGTGTTCAAAACTCCCCTCCGACCTTGGACCAATAGATTTTTAATTTTACATTGCAGAGGTTACTCCTCACCGCTTTCGTCTACATCAGGGGTACTCAATCTTTTTTCCTGCCGGACCACATATCTATATGACAAGTATTTCATGCAGGCCGCAACATGAGGGGAAAAAAGAAAAAAAAATAACACTAAGACTAAAGCGAAATTGATCAAAATAATAAAACTCCTTTTTTAACTTTATTTTAATACTATATTAACCTTCTATCACACAAATACGCATAAAAATATTTACTTTTATACATTTTTTACTGAGTTATGGGGTAATTTCGATTTCCTTTCATCCATGACCAAGCTTCTTGTTTACATTCTACAATAAAAAAAAAAGGATATTGATAGTAAAATTGATAGATTTGATTACTTGATTGTTTGCATTGAATATTAAGTTTTTAGTACATTGTTCTTGAATAACAGAATTTTTTAGTGTAATAGGCCATGACATGGCCACTCAGAAAAGACTGGTGGGCCCCATGCGGGCCGCAGGTTGAGTATCATGTCTCTGGTACTTTTAAAATTACGAGGACTGTAGCCAAAAGCCGTTATGTAGCTTTAAAATGCAACGTTAATAAAAAATCTAATCAAAGTATTAGATCATGAGTACTCAAACTTTTTTCCTGCGGGGCCGCATACATACTTTAGCTATTCCACACGGGCCGCATACATATGATGGCTATTTCACGCGGGCCGCAACTTGAGAATTAATGGAGGGGGGGATGCTTTAAGACCAAGATAACACAGAAAATTTAAAATGTGGATATTGATCAAAATATTAAAACTCCTATTTTGCTTTTTAAATTTTTTTTCATTTTTTTTATTTTTGTCATTAAATTTTTCTAAATTGAAAGCCATTTAAGAATTACTCTTTCACAATTTCTGCATAAGTAAACGGCTTCATATGATTACCAGTAATATAACAAATTTCATAGGGTACCTTTGTTACCGCTGAGACATTACAACAGCAAAATAATATTTGTCCATGGTAAAGATTATTCAAGAAAGCCTATTTATATCACCTCTTGAAAGAGATCTTTAAGTAAAAGTGTCATTGAACGATTCCTGTTTATTGGTATTTTTTATATACACTTTCGTGACCAATCAAACAATGACTGAACCATGTTTATTTTTCATTACAAAATAGTCAGTTTCCCAATCGTCTTAAAAACAATCTATTTTCCTCGAATATTTTTCGCTGGCAAGATATGAAAGATAGTTAAAAATGAGTTCCACTCATAAAATGGTCGTTACTCCACTGTTGTCTATTATCACTAATCAGAAAAAAAAATATATCAATTCGCACCCATACGACATAGACAGTAAAAAGTAAAATTGAAGTATTTGATTTTTTTAATAAAGAATTTCCCACCAAATTTTCATAAAAAGAATGAGTTTTCTCAGAGCAATGGGTCATGACCGGGCCAGCTAAAAAGGCCCAGTGGGCCGCTGGTTGAGTATCGCTGGACTATAGGCTTTTTAGAATGTACTAGAGTGTACCCCCCCCCCCCTGGAGTTCCCATAAGAGAGGCCTGTGTAAGCTACTAGTTACGCATGTTGAATAAGTTGGGTGAAGATAAATAGGAGCGTTTTTCTTTTTTTCCCGTTCGAAAATAATCCCAAATATAAAAGACGAGTTCACACAGTTATGAAACATATTTTTGCATTTGTCATATAATATGTCTATAAAATATAAACCGTAAATGAGAATACGAAATTTATCGCTTCGATCTTGAAAGTTAAAATCCATTTGCGATCAAATTGCGGAAATGAATTATGGAGCATATTTAATATGGAAAAAAAAAGACTTGATTTTTAAACAGGAAATAGCAGTAATTAAAATATTTTATTTCTTTCTCTACACGGTAATAAAGTTAGAATATGTTATAAATTTTGAAATGTTTTGCTTTTCTTCTGGAAGTGTTTGATGCTCAAATTCTATCCATCATCATCAGATAAATATAAATTAAAGGATTTTTTCTCTTTTTCTGGGCTACCGAATGTCTAGTGATGAGAGGCGACATGGTAAACATAAAAAAATTAAGTGGTGAAAGGTGATGTTGGAATAAATTATTTAATTTCTTAAGCAAACGATAGGAAAGAGTAACTTAAATGGCTTTTGATGTTTTCATAAAGTAGAATATTTTGTGTTCGTTTGTCTTTCCGTTCATGACTGCTTTTCGACAAGTTCACTTCATTTTCAAAAATTTATGAAAACAATGAAAAATTTCTTGCGTTTTTATTCGTGGCCAGCATGTCAAGAGTTCAAGCTTTAGTATTATTGAAAACTTGCCATGAAATCGTCCCCGTCACTTGACCGTGGGTCATAATTATGAGGTCCGTCGCCAATAGCCCCAGTGCTTCTTCAATGTGAAACGTAAACTAAAATCAATCACTCAGCACTCAAGAAATCTGGTACCTTCCTCTAGTGTAACGTCAATTCAACCTGACTTAACCACGGATACACATTTTAAGAACATGTGGAGTTGACATCTAGTTTCTCAGCTTAATTTCGCGCTGTGTCATATTTTAATATTGAAGTCAAAGAGATAAACACTAAAGCGCTTGGCTTAAATATATCTTTAAATGGAATTTAAAAGTGGTCCGTTGCGACTCCGTTAAAGACAATATTAAAATTCTCTTGGAAGGAAGTTACGATGGCTTCCAAAGGCTAAATCCTCCTCCCTGTTTATCCCTTCATTAGATTTTTCATTACCGGGCTCTCCCTCCTTTAATAGCGGACCATTAGCAGACGAAACATAATGACCGAAATGAACTGAAGTCACCATTAACGTAATGAGAAACGGAGAAGGCGCAGTATCAAAAAAATTCGACCTCGGAAAGGCTATTTCTTTATTTTTAAATCGAAATGCCCACGCAAATGGGCTCCAAGTTAAGGATAAATGATTTTCATCGTCTTGTGTGTGTGTGTGCATTCTCTTTCTCCTGCACTTAATGATTCAGATGTTTAGAATACCTGTGTGTAGAGTAGGGGTTCTTAAGCTGTGATTCGTGAACCCCTAGGAGTCTACAGCGCCCTTCTAGGGGATCCGGAGAGTTTCTCATATAACGTTAGGATTTTCTTCTTTCACAAACTCTAAAAGGACTCATGGAAAGATTGAAAGATGTGCTATTCTAGACTAGATCTCTAAATTGCCCTTCACGAAAAAACTCTACTAGAACATGTGTTTCGATCAAAACTATTCAGGGAGGGGTGTTGAAAATCTTGGGGGTCCGTGATGTCAGTACTTAAAGTACAGATGCTTAAGAACCGCTGGTGTAGAGAATTGCTAGCTCTATTGCTTTTGGACTTAAATGGTTTGATATCAAATGTAGTGACAGTCTGGGACGGCTTAAGACTTCTTGAGGCCCTGGGCCCATACCCAAAAGTAGACCTTTTGCTCCTACACAAATATGGACCCTACCAAGTAGACAGTACATAGCATACTTTGTCAAATACTCATTCAAACAATAACCCGAAACAAATAAATGTACATGATTTACAATCGCACAAACCGGGTAGATTGATTGCCGCCTTTGACTGAAAGAGTAATGATGACGTATGATGGTAGGTCTTGGCCTATAGTTGGACGACGGTTGTCAAACGTAACCAGTTGACATATCGTTTGAAATTCCTAGTTTTTCGGAGAATGCAACTGGTAGAAAACATTTGATTGTTGAACTTATTCGAATCATGGTCTTATAAAGAGGCCCCCTTCAGGCCGAGGCCCGGGCCCAGTTGGCCCATGCCTTAAGACGTCCTTGGTGACAATGTCCTTTTGTGACTTTATAGTGATAAGAGTATGATAGAGGTAATGCGAACAAGAGGATTAAAAAAAAACTCTCTAAATGAGAATTTTTTAATTTTACAATACTCTCCTTTAATGTTACTTTTTTGCTATACATAATATTTTCATTGTGTATCTTTCTGGTTGATTTGGAAATGGATCCTTGTGACATTTACATATAATTATAAGATTGAAAAATTCAGTTTTTCAGATACAAATTTCGTGCCTTATGGTTAATATTCAAATTAATTTGCAATCAACTTCAGTTAGATTTTATAGACATATCAATGACAGCGGTAGCCTAGAGATCGAGGTCATGGACTCATGGTTGGCGAGTCATGAGTTTGAGTCTAGTGCCACTGAAGATCTGCCTTATAGAGGGGACTGATGCATGCTAAATCAGTCACGGCTTAAGCCTCTTCCCGTAGATGTTGTGCGGAAGTTTGAAGAAAGGGTGCCTGCTTAGGTCGTTCTCTTCACTTGACCATGGTTCAAAATTACGTCGCCAATAGCCCTCGTGTTGCTGGAAAGTGCGACGTTAATATACACTCATTCATTCATGATTTTAACCCATTTCTCGATTATATTTCTTAACTAAGCATTTATATTCACCAAGAGTCTTTATGTATTCTTAAAGAGTCATCAGTTATAAGAACTACTCAATGTAGCCGCGGGAGCCTAGTGGTCAAGGTTTGCGGACTCGTGGTTGGCGTGTTATGAGTTTGAGCCTAGTGCTGCTAAAGACACATTGGCGTAACGGAGACTATTAGGGCCCCCTGCAAAGTCAAGTTTTGGATCCAAGGGATTAGAACTTGACGTCAGTTAGGCTTTGGGCCCGCTGGAATCCACAGTGGGGGAGGGGGGTGCAGGGTGTTAGTTACGCCACTGTGAAGACTCGCCGTGTAGAGGAGGACGCTGCACGTTAAATCCGTCCTACTGTCGGTGTGAGGACAGTTGTAGAGGGGGATGCCGTCCTCGTCGCTTGACCATGGTGTAAAATTATGTGGTCCACCGCCCAATAGCCCTCATGTTGCTTTACAGTGCGACTTAATAAACTTTCACTCTCCACAGTGTCTTCTGCTATTCATATTTTAAAATCAGCCATCTCATTTTTATGGATATTTTTCTCTACGTGTATATACTGCGTTCATTTTTGGATAAAAAATTAAATTTAAATCAAATGTTCATATTGCTGCTCTTTATCTCGAATGGGAACATTACATTGTGATATATTCAGGAAGACAAGTGCAATAATGTTACTTCAATCTGCTGAAAATATTTACAGCTGGTGGAATGCAAGATATGACGAAAATAAATGGGTGGAATTCCTGTGACGTCATAGCCACATGATAAATGCAATCACTTGTTTCCAACCAATCAGTTCGTGTACTTTGCTGGTTTCACGCACACACACACACAACTTTTGTTTCTTACACAGACTTTCTTTTAAAAAGTACATAATTTTTTCAATGAAAATACACGTAGGCAAATAAAATGCTCTTGATTTGAATGTACACGTATAATACAAGCATGTATTTTATTTTTTAATTTTGAAAAACTTTTTCAAAAATCTTAATATTTGAACATCCTTACCCAATTATCAATTTTGAAATTTTATTTAAATTTTCCAACTACAAGAACAAATCTAATGTCAGTTTTTAATTCAATGAAGAGCACGTGATTGCGTTAATCACGTGACCATCATGAATAGTATCTAAACACATGTATTCCCCGAGAATCTTTATATTCTTAAGTCAATAATTTTAAAATCCTTTCAGAACTACGCAATTTAATTGCGTAAAAGATCAATAATTTTAAAAATTCAGGGGAGAACTAATAGAATACCAGAAATTATACGCCTGCTTCACGTATTGTACGACTATATATTCTTTGTACATTGTTTTTTCTCAAAGTAGTTCTATCATTAAGCTTATAACTTATTAAAAGGTATTCCTATAAATTTCGTCTCTTGATTAAAAAATAAAAAGGACACGATTTGACTTTTTAAAACGGAAGCATGTATTCATTTTTTACGTTTCCCTCTTCGGAATCGATTTCTACTAGCCCCACTTTTAGCAAATTTCTATTCAATAGGAAGAACATGTTTGCCTATTTTCAAGTTTGTAAATCTAATATTTCAAAAACGAGATTCTAGATTTTTTTTATATCTAGAACGCCTCCGTCACCCCCATTAATCTCCTCCCTTGGTAGACTATTTCCATTCATATTGGATCTTTACTGAAGAAAAACGTATTTTTCATATTTCAAGTCTATAGATCAGAGTTTCCAAAACTTTTTTGTCTCATAGACCCCTTGCCATTTTTATCGGTTTTGAGTAGACCCCTGATTACCTAATATTGATTTTTGCTTGAATGTTTTTTTGACAGCTGGTGTGTAAAACTACTATGTATTATTCATATGTTACTTAAATTAAAATTTAATTAATATATGAATAAGGAGGGATGAATCTGGCGCTTCAATAACAAATTTTCAACATTTGGCACCAATCTTGTCAGGTTTATGGGCTCTTGTGCCAATAAACCCAACAATCTCTCACTCACAATCTAAAACTTTTTGGTTTGTAGTATCTAGTCCGTTTTTTTTCTTTCAAAGATTGGTAACCACGCGGAAACTCCTTTTCACCTGGAAAAACAATTAAAAACTTTCTCAAGATATTCCATAATTCGGAATGAATGTTAGATATACCTTTTTAAATCCAAAAAAATTGCTGACATCCGTTTCTAAACTACTTTTAAAATCTTCGTTAGTGCCTATTCCAATCATCAGTTTCTCTTATAATCTGATATATTTCTTTCAGTATAACCCTATAAATCCATTGCTTAGTGTGGTATTACAATGACCAAACCATTCTCAAAGCCAGTTACAAAATCTGAATAAAGGCATTTATATGCTGAAAATAATTTTCTTGGCAGATAGTCTGTGACAAATTGTAAAACTGGGAAAATTAGCGACGTCCAATATTATACTTCTTCAGCTTAATTCTGGAAAGAAACGCTGAAATGGTCCTTGTTTCAATAAAATTTATGCTGTCACCCTGTAACTGCAAATTAACTTCATTAAGCTAGTAAATAAATTTTTTAAATAAGTAAATCTGGTTTTTCCTTCATTCCATTTTCTTTTAAAATCATAGTCTAGATCTGGTTTAAATATAGCTACTATCGTAGACCCCCATTTATGCCTCATGGACCCCCAAATTATTTTTTGCTGACGTGGACTCCTTGCAGGTTGTCATAGGCCCTTGGGGGTCCATATAGACCACTTTAGGAATCACTGCTCTAGATATTATAGTTTAAAACGGGAATTTGTGCCTATATGCCTCCGCAATCGCCCTTGGCGATCGATTTTCGCAAACTCCGTTCTTAACGGATCTCTACCTCAAAAGAAACATGCCTGCCGAATTTCATATGTGTAGGTCTAGTAGTTCCGGGAATATCACGATAAGTGACTGAGTGAGTCGCTTTTCTTTTTATATGCAGATTTAGCCTTTCATTTCTAAACTTCCGTCCTTTACTGATTCTTTGTATTTATTTCATTCATAAAAGCTCAACAAAGGGTACGAACGGTTTCCAAGAGATATAAAGAGCACGTCGCGATTGCGTAGATCCACATTTATATGGATTTCAGAGGAGGAAGCCTGACAGGCTCACTGTCAGTCAGGGAAATCGGTATTCTGTTCACATGTGCTTACTGTTTGCTTTCTCTTAACAAGGATGGACTGGAGCAGAACTAAGATAGGATTATTTTCTATTGGGCTGCCATTTCGGATTAACCAAACACTGACTGCTTACGTGACCGTGAAATGAAACAAATGTGGGAAAGAATAAATTGAATGATGCAATAGACATATAAGAAAAGCAATGGTTATTTCTAAATTTGCCGGTTTAGGTTGGCAACAAGCCAAACATATAATTAAGCATTTTTAATATCCTTTCTGAGAAAAACTACATCGTATAATTCCAAAAAAGAGAAATTTTAAATAGCTTCCCCTCTATAAAGACTATTTTCCTTTTTTTTTTCTTAATTTTTTTTGTAGATAAAGTCTTTAAAGGTGTTTTATGTATTTGTAAATCGGTACTTACGTATTATACGATCGAACAATTTTACCGCATGAAAAGACGGTGCCCATTTTAAGAAAATGTCAAATATTGTCATCGTTATTATTGTGTTCGAACACGTGTGGAAAAGCTTTCCACTATTGGCGACATATCGCGGCATTCGGCGACGTCATTTGATTTGATGAAATTGGTCTAGGGTATAATACTGAGATGGCATATAAAAAATCTGATAAATCTCTTCATCTTTTTTTGGTTTGAATTTCCTTTTTTTCCCTTTGTTTGAAATTAATCAAAGCGGACATGGCTTGTTCTGAGTTTAGACTTGAAAAAATTAATAATAGAAATAATTTTGTCCTGTTGAAAAAGATCCAGTTTTTCACGATGAATGACTAAAAGTTGCGCATTTAGAAAACACGAATAAAATTTTTTTGTCACTCTTATAGAAACCAATGAATCCAAAGGCATAGAAAACACACCCTATTCTGTTCCGTCTTAAGGTATCCCGACTACTTGCGAAAACTTTTTTTTTTTAAAAAGAAGAAGATATGGGGATTTTTTTTTTGTTATTTTTAGATTTTTTTAGGGAATTTTGAGAAAAATATGGTAAAATTAAGAAGAGAAAAAGAAATTATTACTAAAATGGGTAAAAACTTACAAAGATAACATAAACTTGACTTATTCTGTACCAAAAGTTTACGAACAAATTTTCAATTTTTCAATTCTGATGTGTTGCTATGGTATTCATTTTTGAAATGACCTCAGGATAAGAAATATTTTAGTTTTTACAAAAACTAGAGCACTTTATCTTAGTTATATGAAATTGTTTAAAAAAAACCAGGAATTATATTAGCATAAGAAACTGTAAATTTTGTAATAAAACAGTGATTGATGTATCCGAAGGTTAAAACACTTACTATTATACAGAACATACACAAAAAATTTCAGTTAATTATTTTCATAACTTTTTTAACAATCTCTGGCCCCGTTTGAGGATTTTAAAAAAACGCACACATTTCGACATATTGCGTTTTAAAGTATGACATCTTGGTTAAAGTAATGGCATCTGCTTTTACAAAAACACTTGTAGTTTTTGTTCTAGTGAACAGAAAATAATAAACTTGGTATTTTTATAAAGCTAATAAGATGGCCAATAAAATAAAATCCATAAAAAAATTGTCAATTTTTGGCAAAATTGACAATTTTAGGGTAGTCGGATACCTTAATGTTTGCACTGAATTTGTCTTATCGAATAATATCGCCAATGAACTTTTTGGCGATATTTAGAAAAAGGCAGTCGCCAATCCATGGTCACTATAACCGGCAATGAGGTTCTTATAAAATGTGCTGAAATATTTTAATTATTTGTAAATACTTAATACTTAGAAATGTAAAGGAAAATATTGAGGGGGGGGGGATTAATATCAGTTGAATCGAAGTACAGACAGGGTGGGTTGTCTAGCAAAACCTGTCTTGCATGAACTCGAATGTTCAGTTATCGAAATAATTAATCTTATCAGGATTGCAAAAATATGTATTACTTAAGTAATCCTATCCAAATGTTGACTTTTCTAAATTGTTCAAGTGAAACACGAGATTTGGAGCTAAAGGTTTCTTGCCACATCTAATATTGTACTTGTAAATATATTCGGTTTTTTCTTTTCTTTATAAATAAAAGGAAAATAAAAACCTTATAAGTACGAAATTTTCTCTTTGAACTACAGGTAAAAATTAATTTCAAAAGCAAAGGAGTTGAAACATTCTAATTATGGAAAACAATGTTAGAAGTATTTTTTTAAAGTTCTTCGACTAGACATTGATTTATTTTTTAAAAATAAATTATAGTTTTAAAAAAATTAAAAAACACCCTTTTATATGTAATCGAACTAAAGTGTACCTTAATCTTTTAGTCACCAAACTGGAATTAGTCGCGAAATCTGAAAATGGGATCTGAAATTAGTCGCCAGATGCGGGATGGAATCTGAAAATGGGAAATTGTTAATCCTAATGATCCTGATCAGGACAATGGAACAAAATTATAAAATTATTGTATTGTCATCGGTCGTGAACAAGGGAGCAAAATTTTGAATTCATCTGACCTTTTAAAGTGGGTAAAATTTGAGTTCAAAGATTCCGTTATATACAAGTGAAGCTTATAAAAGAGTGTTAAAAACTCCTTCTGTGTATTTTTTTTTTTGCTACTTTTTCCTGTACAATTCTTTTTTTATATAACTGCATTTTTAATGAAATAATTTTGCTTTCCTGTTCTTCGTTTTACCTATTAGTGGTTATGCTAAAGAAATTCTCTTTTTTTGGGGGGTCTTTTTACTAGTTCATTTTATTTCTTTAATTATTTTAAAAACAATTGGTAGATATTAACCTTATTTATACATAGAGGAAAGCGACTCATCACGATATCGCTGGAACTATTAGATCAGGGGTCAGCAACCTGTGGCACGGGTCAATTCTCAGTGGCACTCTGCACTACTCTACAAATTTGTCAATTGATGAGTGGATGGAAATTGATAAATATGTAATGGACCTTATTTGACAAACATCTTCAGAATTATGGACATTTACGGAATTACGAACAGAACTAAAATAGAAAACTCTAAAGATAAATTTACAGATATTTTGTAAATCATTGAATGTGATTGCTGGAGAGAAAATTGCATGTATGCTGCTTTCCACTTTTGGCTCTACATATCAAAATAAAAAATCTTTCCTCATATGAAAAATATCTCGAGTTCGCAGATTGTTTAACAATTGAATGCTCAGAATCGTGTCAAATTGAAAGTCACACTTTGAACCTATGATTTTGCGGTACGAAAGGAGAGTGAGTGAGAGAATATTAACGTCGCACTGATTAGCAACACGATGGCTTTGGGCGACGGTCCGCGTAATTTTGAACCGTGGTCAAGTGACGCGGACGACACCTGAGCTGGCACCCCCTCTCCTAACTACCACACCACACCAACTGGAGGACGTTTGAGCTCTCGACAGATTTAACGTGCATCGCACCCCTACACGGCGGGTCTTTAGTGGCACTAGGATCGAACTCATGACACGCTAGCCATGATCCGATGCCTAGACCACTCGGCCACCGCGGCCGTACGAAAGGAGAGTGGTGCAAGCACTGGTTCGCATTAAAATTTTTATTGATCTGTTTATTTAACTGTAATGAGAGAAGAAAAATATTTACATTTTTCGTTGTCTATTTCTTATTTTAATACATATGCTTAAAATACATAACATATATACAATTTTAATTATTTTTATTTTTGTTGAAGAAACGGTTGTATTTTATATAGTTTATTTTTCTTAAGAAATATCTTTAAAGGATGCAAAATTAATATATAATAAAACTGTAAATATTTAAATTATTGACCTTAATTCTCTAATTCCGCATGCATTATCACGGGAATCGAATCGTTTAAAAAATGTCGTACTGTGTGGCACGCTGAACCATATTGGTAGATAGGTTTGGCACGTCACAGCTAAAAGTTTTCCGACCCCACATTAAATCTACAGACTTTAAATTAGGCAGGCGTGTTCTTTTCAAGGAGTAGAGATCGGGGTAGAACGAGTTTTGTGGAAATCAACTCCAAAGGGTTTACGAGGGTTTAATGAGCGTTATACATAAATATTCCCGTTTTTGAATTATTCGATCGATCGACTTGAAATGAGGCAGGTATGTTTATTTTGTTGAGTAGATATCCACTGAAAATGGGCTTTGCAGGAATTTACTTTGGGGAAGGGGTTACGGGAGCGTGTGAAAATAATTATACTTCAATTTTAGAAATTCAAGTCTTAATCTTTTTAAATCAAGAAGTGACGGATAAAAGAATGTTTTCAAATGTAATCGAATGCTTTTTGTTAAGATTTAGATATTAATAATTTATATATAAACAGTTTTTGTATGTACAAGACAGTAGCGCACACAGACATTTTTAAGAGGGGAGTCTCCAAACTCATATAGATTACCTCAAGACCAACACCAATTGATTCTTCTGATTTTGTCGACAAAAAACAGTAAAAAATAAATTATTGATTTACTAATTAGCATTGTTAATTAAAAGTACTTAATTAAATTTTACGTGATATATATATATATAAAGGAGAAAAGCGACTCACTGACTGACTGACTGACTAATCACGAAATCTCTGGAACTATCAACCTACAGACTTGAAATTGGTAGACATGTTCCTTGATAGAGTAGACATCAGCTAAGAAAGGATTTCCGAAATCGAAACGCAAGGGCGTTACGGGGGTTAAGGGCTTTAATAATAATTGTTTCCATGTTTAAACTGCTTGATGTACAATCTTGAAATTGGGTAAGCGGATTCCTTTCAGAGAGTAGAGATCCGCTATAAAATGAGTTTGCTGAAAATCGACCCCAAGTGGCGTTGCAGGGGCTTAGGGGGCGTTATAGATAATTATTTCCATTTTTAAACTATTTGACGCACTGTCTTTAAATTTGATATATAGATTCCTTCGTAGAATAATGATCAGTTACAAAACGGTTTTGTGAAAACAGACTTCTAAGTGGCGTTGCGGGGGATTAAGGGCGTAATAGATAAATATATCCGTTTTTAAACTACTTCACCTACCTGCTTGAAAATTAATAGGTAAGTTTCTTTCCTGGAGTAAATATCCTCTACAAAATGGGTTTTGGGAAAATTGACCCCCAAGGGTGTTGCGGGGCGGGAGTTTAAGGGGCGTTATAAATTCCTATTTTTAAGTTATTAGACATACAGTCTTGAAACTTAGTAAGCAGATTCCTCTCACAGGGTAGAGATACGCTAAAAATGGGTTTCGTGAAAATTGCCCCAAGTGGCGTTGAGGGGACTTAAGGGGGTTATAGATAATTATTTCCATTTTTAAACTATTAGACGCACAGTCTTTATATTTGATAAAGAGATTTCTTTCATAGAGTAGAGATCAGCTATAAGAAGGTTTTGTGAAAACAGACCTCTAAGTGGCGTTGCGGGGGATTTAGTGGCGTACTAGATAAATATTTTCGTTTTTTAAACTACTTCACCTCCCTGCTTGAAAATTGGTAGGAATATTTCTTTCATGGAGTAAATATCCGCTCAAAACAGGTTTGGGAAAAATTGACCCCCAAGGGTGTTAAGGGCAGATATAAATAATTATTTCTATTTTTAAACTATTAGACGCACAGTTTGAAATTTGGTAAGCAGATTCCTCTCATATGATAGAGATACACCACAAAATGTGTTTTGTGAAAATCGACCCCTAGGCCGCGTTGCGGGGTTCAAGGGCGTTATTGATAATTTTTTTTTGCATTTTTAATTTATTGGACGCACAGTCTTCAAAGTTTGCTAAGCAGATTCCTTTCATAGAGTGCAATTCCCTACAAAATGGGTTTTGTGAAAACAGACCCAGAAGGGGCGTTGCGGGGCTCAAGTGGCGTTATAGACAATTATCCCCATTTTTAAACTGTTAGACGTACAGTCTTGAAATTTGATAAGCAGATTCCTTTCGTTAAGTAGAGAACCGCTACAAAATGGGTTTCGCGAATATCAACTACCAAGTTTAATTTCGGGAGATTAAGAGGCGTAATCGATAAATATTTCATTTTTAAACTACTTGATCATCCTGCTTGAAAATTGGTAGGCATGTTCCTTTCATGAAATAGAGTTCCTCTAACAAAGAGTAAAATGAAAATTGACCCCAAAGATGTTTGCGAGGGGTCAAGAGGAGTTAGAGAAAAAAAATTAATGTTTTTAATTGTTAGACCCATATACTTGAAATTTGTTAAGCATGTTTTTTTGTTGAATAGGGATCCACTAAGAATAAATTTTAAGCAAATCAAGTTCTGGGGGTTGCAGGGGATTACTGGGACGTATTACAAAAAAAATTACTTTTTTCGAACTACAAGGACTATAATAATGAAATTTGGTTTGCATTTTTCTTTTGTTGAATTGAAATCCGCTAAGAGCAGTAATTTTGGAAAACGGCTCTCAACGGGATTACGGGGATATTTGTAGTAAAACTTTTTCTTTTTTCTGTTAGATTTAGACTTGAAATTTGGCTTGCATGTTCAATTTACGGAGTAGAGATCCACCGAAAATTGGTTTTGCGGGAATCCACTTGGTTTTGAGTTACGAAAGCATCCTTCTATGCTTCAATTTTAGAGATTTTTAGAAAATACAAATTAGATGAGTTCTGCCCTTTTTTTTTATCAACAGGTGACAGTTACAGGTATAAGTATATTTTTCAATTCAATCGAATTCTTAATGCTAGGACTTAGATATCAATAATTTATACATATATATAAGCAGTAAAAATTTATAAAACATTATGAAATACCCAGCGAAGCGGGCGGGTAACAGCTAGTATATATATATATAGGATTATCTTCAATCGAAAAAAAACTCAAAGGCTTTGAGGGGTGTCTGGACCCCCAGGACCCCCCCCCCTTGTGTGCGCCACTGGTACAAGATCATGAAAGACCCAGCGAAGAGGGCGAGTAACGGCTAATAAAGTATAGCATTTAAATGTAGTGCCGAAAAAAACATTTTTCAAAAACATTGAGCTTTTTATGAGCAGACCGAAATGAGGTCTTCATGCGTCATAGGTGGTTTTGATTAGCTTGACTTGTTTTTTGCTTTTTTATTTTGCTTCCGTTTGTTAAGTTTGCTTATAACGAGATAATGACTTCTATGCTGAACCACAAAGGAGACGCTGCGTGACATTATGTTTGAACAATTTAAAAAAAAAAACGTTTTTAACTCGCGTAAATTACGATGTGTCGAGTTGTTTTGTAGGAACTCAAATTTAAATGAATCATTACCCTTTTTCTTGTAAGACATAAAGCACAACCATTCATGGGGAAATGTAATTATAATTCTGAAAAGAATTAATTGTCACGATTTAGTTTGCGTTTTTCATGTTATGTTTTAATTAAGTGATTAATGTTAATACACATAGTAGAGTCCCGAAAACTCTACTTAATGTGAACCGAAGGGTAGCCGAGTTTGTGAAAATACCAAGTTATCGGGAATGGGATTAAAAAAAGTGTAAATATACAACGGTTTCCTCAGAAAATATTGCACTGCCCTTGTATGAATTGTTTGTGCTTGAGAATACAACAGAAAACAAACTGCTCAAGCACCCTTAAACAAAGGAAAATTGCGTCCTTTATGTAGGTATAGAGCATTTACTATACGAAAATGAAAATGATTAAATGCATAGTTATGCAGTAATTTACCTTATCACGCAGACACACCTCAAAAAATACTTTATGATGGCCTAAAGCTGTCTATAATAAAATTAAGTAACCGACTTTTTTTGCAAAAACTGGCTACTTTTTTAAAAAAAAAATGCTTGATGTCCTGTTGTCTTCGGTATTACACTCTGCTACTTTATTTCGGAGACAACGAAGGAACAGTGAGTCCATTACCGGCGCGCCTTGTTCAAAATACTGGAAGGGGTTTTCGACAGTCTTTAGGGCCTCACTATGTGATATTTAGGAGTATGTATAGTGACCTAAACGTTAATGTCACCGTCATATACCGGCATTTTTTAATTAATTGTGACAGCAGTAATCATTTCTGCATCTGGCATAATGTACTGCTTGTAACGGTCTGCACGTGGGTTTTTTTTTCTTGCAAAGATTGGCCGAGTTTTCGAGACTCTATTGTATTCTTGATATTTTACATACTCTTTGAGGAATTACGATACGGAAAAAATACATGTTAGGTTGAAAAAAAAATTTTTTTTGAAAGAAAAACATGGGATGAAAATAACCGAAGGTCACCCTTTTTTCTTTTCAAATCGCTATTGTTACTTTTGACCTATTTTCATCGCATGGGTAATGGTGGAATCTATTATTCACGTTTGACGATTTAATTAAAAAAAAAAGTAAAGTACTTTTGACAGGTAGACTCATTGAAGTGTTTCTCTTCCTATTCTTTGATATAAAAATATGTAAGGACTTAATTCATTTCAATTTACGTCCCACTCGGTAGCAACTCAAAGATTATTGGTTGTGGGCCTAGTCATTTTGAACCTCGTTTAAGTGCCGAGGCTTGAGCTGGCACCCGCTCCAAACTTTCACATTTCATGAACGCAATCGAATTCTCGGAGCCCTGTAGCCTAATAATTTTACTACACAGCATTTTAGGAATATATTTCATTGCACAAATAACAAATTTATAAGCAAGTTAAAAAATATAAATAAGCAATAATTATTTATTAGAATCTGTAATAAAAAACTAACTCTTGTAATAAAAAAATAACTAAATATTTGGGTTTTTCAATTTTTTGGCCGTGAATTTTTTTAGAACATCTTAGAATTCTATGTTTTTCAAGACGTCGTATTCAATGACCGTTATAGCAAGAGAATTCAGTCTTTTGTAGCGTCAACTGTTTCATATATATATATAAACTGACCTAACTAATAAAATAACTTAATCTAAATCAAGCCTTGATTATAAGCCAATCTCAGGAAAAGAAAACCTGAATAAGCTACCGAGATGTTCTGTACCAGTGCCGGTTTATCCATTAGGCGCTTGGGGCGGGCACCCAGGAGCCCGGATTAGCCGGATTTAACCAGGTTTTCTGGCAAAAAATTTCGATCAGCCAGTGCGAAGTGGGTTCGTATATCTTCTGTGCCCAGGGCCCGAAATGAGCTTAAACCGGTACTGTTCTGTACCCTGTATGCAATCGAATATCCAGAGTCAGGACGTAGTCTGTGGAGAAACTACCCATCGGTAGTTGTAAATTGGATACAAGACGTTGACAGAATGATGATGAAGTTGGATACAGACTTGCGCTCTGGACATCACAGACTTCGCGCGGATGTTTTGGAGCACTAGCAGAAAATATAACACGCTTTTGCAGTCCCTTAAAAAGCGTGGGGCCCGTAGCCAATTGCCTGCTCCGTCTAATGAGTAATCCGGCACTGCCAATAGTCCTCGTGTTGCTTATAAAGACGGCGTTAGGTGTGTCATGAATTCGAGCAGTAGTTTCACTGAAGACATACCGTATAAAGGGTCTAATGCATGTTAAATCGTTCGAGAATCACCCTTTGGCGTGGAGTGGAAGCTAGGAGAGAGAGTGCCAGCTCAGGAGTCGTCCTTGTCACTTGACCGAGGTTCAAAACTGAGAAGACCGTCGCCAATAATCCCCGTGTTACTTTATTAAGCGTCTTTAATGAACACTCATTCCCCCAAATTTGCGCAATAATATGATACGTTAAGTGAACCTGAGCTTCAAACGCTACACCTCCCGTGGTGTAGCGTGGTGTGAGAATTGGGAAAGTCAAGTAATAAAAAACAAGTATATATATATAGTACTGTGTCCTTTAAACTAAACGACTTTATCCTTAACAATATAGTTATCCTTAATAATAATATTGTTTATTCCGAATTGTGACTGGATTTTGTAGTATCTTTATAGGTTCAAGATACGTTGGGTGGCCATGGTAGCCTAGTGGTCAAGATCACGGACTCTTGGCTGCTGTGTCAGGAGCTCGAACCTAGAACCGTGGAAGACTCGCTGTGCTCGTTAAATATGTCGAGGTCCAAACGTCCTCCCGTTGATGTGGGGCGGAAGAAAGGAGAGAGGGGGTACCAGCTCAGGTCTCGTCTTCGCCCCTTGAGCAGGCCGCGGTAGCCTAGTGGTCAAGGTATCGGATCATGGCTGGCTTGTCACGAGTTCGAGCCCAGTACCACTAAAGACCCGCCGTGTAGGGGAGCGATGCACGTTAAATCTGTCGAGAGCTCAAACGTCCTCCAGTTGGTGTGGTAGTTAGGAAAGGGAGGTGCCAGGTCAGGTGTCGTCGTCGTCACTTGTCCGTAGTTCAAAATTAGGAGGTCCGTCGCCAATAGCCCTTGTGCAGTTTTATAGTGCGTTGTTAATATAATTCTCGCTCACTCTCTCAGCTAAAACACGGATCGGCTTATATTCCGAAATATACGGTAGTTTATTCGGAATCGTGTGACCGTCCAAATAGGTTGAAGATACGCTGGATTTAAGAAATTCGCTCTCGCTATCGGGGCAGCAGAAGCCTGAAGATAAGTGGAAGATGGACGAGTTCAATATTTCCTCCGCTTAATGGCGTTCCGCTTCAGCATCCCTGCGGAAAATTTCACTCATCATGGATCCCATCGCTTTATTGTTTTATCGCTGTCTTCGAAAGCTCATTTCGCCCTCACATTATCCCAAATAATGGCCTTTCGCTTTCCTTTCCAGTCTGCTTCGCTTCGTATGTGGGTCTGTTGCATGCATTCGAATGTACGAAACTCGCAATTGTGGACCTGTTATTGAATAATTTGGCTATTTTCTGCTAATTTAGATACCGACAAACTAAATGTTTTTTTAAACTGCTAAATATTGTGAAATGTATGAGATGTACATGAAGTAAAGTCTACAATATGTTATACGACGATGCATAAAATTTCTTAATTTGCATTTAATATACTAGTGAGAGTTTTTAACATTTCTCATATTGCAATTTGAGTTATGCAATTGTTTTTTCTAAATTAACTTAATACTAGAGTGACATACGTCACGCAATTTCTTAAGGGGGCCAGGACATGCTCGAAAGAGTAACATGCCAAAATTAAGATTCTTTGTTTATGGGACATATATCTTCAAATATTTCCAGTAGTGCTTAAAATTTTAGTGGTATTTTAAAAATTCTGTAGAAATACAAAAATAATTTTAGAGCTAATTTTTTTTCTGTTTAATTTAAGTTAAGCATAATTTTTTAAACCTCATAAGACATGCTTATGTTTAGGTACCATTTTTTGAAAAAAAATTTCTCTTAAATATGTAAAATATTTTTAGCACATATGTAAAACAATACACAAAATATAGTGACCCTATTTTTTTTATTAAAATATTAAGATAATATCTTTTAAAAAAATTGTAAAACTTTGTAATTTTGAAAATTTTTACTGTTTTTTCTTTTTTTATACATAAAACTATTTTTTAAAAAAATTATGTACCTACTACTTAGACTAAAAAAAAAATAGATGCACAAAATGCACAGATATCCTGTGTAGAAGTATGAAAAATTTGGAACCTTATAGTGCAATAGTTCTTTTTTTTTTTTTTGAAAGTGTGCCTACCCAAAAACAAAAAATTATGCTTAAAAAAAATGAAAAAAACAAACTTTTTTTTTGTAAATGTTTGCTTACATTTTTGTCAATTACTTTTTAAAATTTTATAAATATAAGGTTATTTTATCAACGAACATATAAATGGAAAACATTTTTAGATTCAGAAAAATATGCACTATTTTTTTCAATACTAAAAGTGGAAAATCGATTTTTGTAATGTGTTTGATGTCCTGGTTCCCTTAAGGCAGCGACCATGAATGTCAAATTATAGATCCACATCACATGGGACTTAAAGCTTTCTTTTACAAATGATTCCATTATTCTGTGGAGCGATCTTTAACAGATTTGGTGTTTTTATTAGTGTCGCTCACTAAAGCAACGTGAAAGGTTTGGACGACATACTTGATACTTTTGAACCACGATAAAAAGACCTGAGATCACGAAACCTGAGCTGGCACCCCTCTCTCAACTTCTACATCACGCCAACGTGAGGACTTTTGAGCCTCGCGTTGTGCATCAGCCCTCTACATGGCGGTTCTTCAATGGTTCGAACTCATGACAACTAGGCCACGAATTTGTAACCCTAACCACGAGGCTACTGCGGCCTTAGTGGAACTAGAATTCAAACACCCAATTATATATATAAGCTATATTCGGCCGTATTATCTGTAGACGCTTAAAAGTTTAACCCAGTTGTCAGCAACCTTTTAGCTGTGGCGTGCCAAATCAATCTACTAATGTGATTCAGCGTGCCATGCAGTAGAACATTTTTGAGACTATTCAATTCCAGTGATAATGCATGCAGAATTAGAGAATAGTGGCGAATAATATAGATATTAACTGTTTCAATAAATATTAATTTTGCATCATTTAAAGGCATTTCTATAAACATTAAAATAAACATAAAATATAATTATTTCTTCAAAAAATACTTAGATTAAAATTGGACATATTTTATGTATTTTTAAACATATTTATTAAATAAGAAACAGACAACATAAAATATAAGTGTTTCCCTTCATTTAGTTAATAAAAAATAAAAATTTTAATGCAAACCTTGTGCTTGCACCGCTCTACTTTCATATCGCAAAATCAAGATTATATTTTGTGACTTTCAATTTGACTCGGAATGTAAACAATTTCTTTGCGAACTCGAAATATTTTTCGTATGAGGAAAGATTTTTTTTATTTAGTATGTAGAATCAAGAGCGAAAAAGTAGAGTTTAATTAAATCTCCCAGCAATGACATTCAATTATTTACAAAATAGCTGAAAATTTATCTTTAAGATTTTTTCATAATTCCGTATATGTCAGTAATTCTGAAGATGTTTGTCAAATAAGGTCCTTTACAAATTTTTAACTTGCATCCCCTCAAAAATTTACAAATTTGTAGAGTAAGGCAGAGTGCCTCTGAGAATTGTACGGTATGCCACATGTGGCACGCGTGCCATAGGTTGCTGACCCCTGGTTTAACCTATTTTACCATGTTTTTATTAACTCGCTTTCTTGTATGTCTGACGGGGTGGAATTTTGTAATTGATTTTAAACTAACCTCCCGATGAGCTAGAGACTTGAAGTTTGGATCATAGCTCGGAAGTGGATGACAATGCATGAAAATGTGTATAAGAAAAAAAAAATTTTATTATAAAATTGCTTGTTTCAATCTGACTTTTTAGAATGTAGCTATTTGTTTTTCAATTAAGTTCCTTGTGTTATCTTCAAGAATTCTTTTGTCAATATCAAGTGAAATAAAAACAGTTCGAACTATTTAAGGGACAGGGTACCCTGTAGACAGTGGTGTAACGTACACCTCCTGAACCCCGCACTGCGAGGGCCCCAGGTTTTCTAGGGGTCCCAAAGCTTGATTGACGCCATGTGCGTATTTGGGGCCCAAAACCTGACTCTGCAGGGGGGCCCTAGTATTCTTCGTTACGCCACTGCCTCTGTACACATTTTTTTATTTATATGTTTATATGAAAATGTTTGCATGTACCGTATTTGATCACAAATAAAATATACTTTTCAGAAAGAAAAAAAAAACACCATTTTCAAGCAAAATTTATTTTTATTTTAAATATTTTATAAGAATAACTAAAAAATTTACCAAGCTTTCTATTGAATGTAAAAAAGATGAACATGTTCATATATGATTATAGTGAAAAATCAAATCCCAAGAAAAAGCCATTTAAAGTCTGCAAAAAAGTTGGATGTCACTTGTTCCGGCTTCGAAGTTTTTACTCTTATTTCGAAGTCACACGATTAAAATGAGGTAATAAAAAAAATTCGATGTTTTGGTAATTTTTAAGGTAATGTGACCACTTAATTTGCTTTAACACACAATCTCAAACGTTCTTAACATTATTTCACGACCTTTTTAATCGAATTGTATTAATTTCTGGCTTTTCACCCCCATTTTCGTAAAATACTTTGGTCCAATGGTTTCAAGCGTTTTCAGGTCTGTAACCATTGATTGTACAATATTTTTCTAGTCGAACCCCGTCATCATGATTAAAAATTCTCTCATCTCACTAGTATAAAAACTATTGTATTTGCATTTCTACATTCAATGTATTATGACGCTTTTTTTTTGTTTTATTTAATACCATGGAAAGGAGAATCTAGTCGATGAACAACTACATGAATTCTTTTCAACATTTGTGCACGTTTAACGAAATTCGATCCTGACGTTTTTTGGAATGAATTGACTTCTCAATGATTCTCTGATAGGTGTAGGGGGAGGGAGAACTACTGGACATGTTAAATTTCCCGACAGCTGTTACTACACCTGTTAGGGTTTCAGTGTCGAAATGATTACAAGTACAGACTGCATATCAGTTCCTCGTAATGGCTCTTTTATGAAAATAGACTTCAATGAAAATATCATTTGGACGGGAATAGCTTTTTTCTAAAAAATAATTTATAAAAAAAGGCTTTTCGTGGTTGAAACATTTTTTTTACACCGGAGACTTTAAAAATGTGCCAGGGAGTTCCACTGCACATCTTAAAATTTACACTGTGGGAAGAGGAATTACAACTCACAGCTTACAAAAATTATCTAGTTTTGAGAGATGAATTCGTAAAAAAAGATATAGCATCAATGGCGCACACAACGGGGGTGTCCTGGGAGTCCGAACATCCCCCCCCCAAAGCCCTTGAATTTTTTTCGATTAATGATAATCCTATATGTATATAACGTAAAATTTAATTAAGTACTTGAAATTAACAATTTATTTTATTAATTCAATAATTTATTTTTTACTGTTTTTTGTTAACAAAATCAACAAAACCAGACGAATCAATAGGTGTTGTCTTGAGGAGGATACGAGTTGGGGAACTTTCGACCATGGACTCCCCCCTTGAAAACATTTTGTGTGCGCTACTGTATAGCATGATTACAAAATTAATAGCTTTCGCCCCGATGGATCGTAAATTCGAATATCTATTCCACCAATTACCTTACCTTACAGCCATTCCTATGCTTTGAATTTGCATTTGGGTCCAGAATCTGGCAATAACTTGTTTATTGTACTCAAATTTTGTGCGGGCTCTGCATTTTTGAATGCAATTTTTAGGTAAGTTACCTTTTTCTCATAATGGATTTAGATTTTCTATCCATTATTTTCAATAGGTTCAATAGTAAAACTCGGTCGAAATATTTACTTACTGATTTTTGTTTTTGAGTAATGATAAGATAAAACCTGTTGGGATTCATAAATCAATTTCTCTCGCCAGTTTTCTTATTATTTTAATGATAAACATTTTTCAGAACGAGGCTGGATATATATATATAGAGAGAGAGAGAAACTATATTTTCACTTTTCTTCGCAGTTTGACCTATGTGCGTGTACTGAGCTATGTTTATCTCAAGTTGAAAAATCCTAATGTAGCGATGATAGGGTTTATAGAATTGTTGGTGCCGGTCGGTACCACTTTTTTGCTTTGTTTTCCACGCGCCAACGCAGATTTTCCCGATGGACACAGAACCCAATTGTAACACGAAACCGTAATTACTCAAACACCCTATCCCGAAGACGTTAACAGACAAGCAACAGAGTTCGCATCAAAAGCTGTTTGCGGTTACGAGTTCAGGAGACGAAATTCCAGTTAATTTAGAATGTTTGTGTGTGTTCGTTTTAATTTTCGTCATCACTTTTTTTCTTTCCTAGGGTTAATAGAGATATTTAGTTGTTCTTATGTTTGCATTTCGAGGTCTGGGTTAAAAGATAATGGACTTGTTAGACTCCTGTTGTGTGACTTGTTAAAGAAATGCAATTGAATTATTATTATTTCTTCAAGAAATCTATTTAGAGAATAGATTTGTTTTTATTCAAATAATAGATTTAGATTTAGAAATAGTTTGCTAAAAATAACGGTGTTTGAATTTTGATTTTTATGTATTCTTTTTATACATGGGTTTACTTTTACTTTCATTTTATTTCAAGTATGTATTCTGTTAATTTGTTTTTTTTTTCTCCCAAAATGTGAAGCTTAATCTTTCTTGATGTATGTAATCTTCTTGATGGGGTATGTAATAAATACACTGTTCAAAGGTAAATTTGAGTATTTCGAGAAATTAAAAATTTCGAATCAAATCTTATTAAGCGTATGGAATATAACAAGAGTTCATATTTAACTTTTAATTAGTATTATAATTTACATAAATATTTATTTCTTAATTCGATTCTTATTTTTGAGAAATACTTTACACAGTTATTGCCTTTCTTTAAATAGAGAAATAAAATAAAGAATGTGTGTCAAAGGTTTCTTTTTACTATCATCCCTTGTAACCTACAAAAATATTTGTACAACCCTGATAAATTTTTAAAAGAATTTATCAGAGGTTCAATCTTTGGTCAGTTAGAAAACGTTGTAGTTAAGTTTAAAATATATCTCTGGAGTAGTTTTTGCATATTTCTGACTTTTATCGAATTTTGAAAAACACATTTTTAGTTACTCTCGTAAATAATAATTCTACAGTTTTCTAAATTCCTTCCTTGTTACTTATCCATTTAATTTTTGTGCTGTATACTCTTCTAATAAAATTAATAACAGTGATTTCTTTTAAAAAATCATGAGAATTTTTTTAAGAATAAAGAGAAAGCATTTTTATCATATTATCAAAATATTTTCTTATCAATAAGTCTGAAAAGTTTTACTTGGTAGCAAATATATATATTTGTCTTATTAGTAGAGTGAATGTTTTATTATATATATATTAAAAGACTTTTCTGTGTATTTTTTTGTTAAAAAAAAACTTTTAAACGTAAAACAGTATGCAAAAAATTTTCCAAAGAAATTTTTTATCCATGTATTGTTTTATATGGATCAAAACTTGTTTCACAATTTGACATATTCCATTTTCGATAGCATTTTTGACACATTTTGAAAATATTATATTAAATCTATCTATCGATATATATTTCTACTTTTTGCTGTGTGTGTTATCGATTTTAAATAATATATTCTTCGTGATGTGAAAAACTTTTTTTATTTGTTTTAGAAAAGGCTTGAGGAATAGGTTGTCTTAATTATATTTTTAATAAGGTTTAAAAAAGCATGAATGATTAGCTTAGGTAGAGATTAGTTTTTATTTGAATGCTCTCAGTTTACGTGACCTTAAGCACTGGGGTGCATGTGCATATATTTCGGTCAAGTGGTCAGCTTGACGCAATATCCCAGTATTCAGTTCTTAATGAAGCTTGATTTTCATTTATCGACCCACTAAAGGAATGAAAGGCTGAGTAGACCATGCCCAGCCCAGGATTTGAACCCCGGACCTGTGGCGTGGAAGCGCGATGCACTACCACTGGGCTTCGGTTTACATTTTAACAAATGTTCATTTTATACACATATAAATTAATACACGCTTCACAATTCAGAATTTTTTTATTCTGAAAATAACTTATCTGAATTAAATAGCATACGAATGGATTTGTCTTTAATATTCCAGGCAATCCTTTCATGTATGCCAGAGCAATTTTTAATACAAAAAAATAATCCGCTAAGCACTTTTATAAACGGAATTTATCTTGAGTATTGCTTTTCTATTTATCCTCCGCAGCTTTGGCATTTTCTGAGAAATCCCACAAATCTACCCATATGACTGCTGTCAAAGAGGATAGACTTGTCTTCTAGCGTCTTAGGAGCAGTGTAATGTATTTCCCAGTCGACTTTCTACATAATCCCTAAAATAAACAAGATCTCACACTTTCTTTTGCTTAAAGGGATTAAGACATCGATTTTTTTGTTGACTGATTTCACGTTCCTCAAGATAGTGTTGTGCATCGGCTAGATATGAATTCAAAATAGATTTAATTTCTCAAACAGAATTTATTTAGTAGATAAATCAGTTTCCGATTTCGTTTGACGTTTCAATCAGCTCTGTAATTATGTTTCAGAAAATTGAAATCAACTCAATTTTTCGTCTTAATCAGAGCAGCGACGAGACTGAATCGGAATCGTAAATGCAAAATCAATATTTTGAAAAATTGTTGGGTTTTAATTTAGGATTTGATGCTGATGTAGAAGTTTCTGTTGATTTAATATCTAATGTCTGTTGTCTGTTGAAATGGCTTGATTAATAATTTTAATTTTGAAAAATAAAAGTTTGTGGGAACTCAGACATTACTTTAATTTTTAGTTTCTCTTTCAATTTCTTCAATTAATTCTTTTTTCATGTGATAATATATTTTAATAGAGAATATGCATTTTTAAATTTGATCTTTTGGTACAGAATTTGTTTGAGTTGCCTTTTTTAATTTGCTTTCTTGGATAATTCTTAACGATTTTGCGGTGAAATAAAGGCTCAAATTATGATTACTCTTTTAAATGATTAATTCTTTTGATACCTTACGTACTATCGCAACCCTATTGGCAACATTGAATAAAACCGCACGAATTCTAAAAACGGAATACTCTGACAGGAATATGG